>OY293417.1:57220467-57342967 GCA_958502065.1 Chrysolina americana | reverse complement strand
GCAAAACACCGAATACCTATACAATACAACAAATATCAAAGTCACACCCAAAGGGTATACCGAGTCAAATAGCAGACACTAGGTAAGAACTTGAATAACTAGGTCAAGGGCTGATCGAAAGGTAGACCATTGGTAATGGTCAACAAATATCATGCATTAATCCATATAAGGAATCCCAGGCATTGAACCCTAAAGAATACCCTTGGCCCAACAGGCTGCTAGGGTACAGTTCCTTCAGTTTGAATTTGAAAGTGCTTAAGTTAAGATCGAAGTGAGGCATAAAGCGCTTGCTTTTTTATAGTGAGTGAATTCAGATTATATTCCTATAGTGTTTAAGTAATAAAATTATGTCAACTTCGGCTAAGCGATTTTAAAATTCGCGAAAGGCAGTATCTAATCCCACCAGAAGCAAGAAAAGCAAATCTTTTTCGAATGAAAGCAGGTTAACTCTGGCGCATCAAGGGCAACTGAATCTGAAGACCTAGGAGGAGTAAAATCTACAGAAAACCTTCTAGAAAATTTAATAGATATTGCTATGAAGAAATGATGACCCTTAGCGACCAAGCAACTCTTGGTATCTACTTAAGACCTATATGTCATTGAGGGAATGTCAACACAAGTCCTGAACTAAGCTGCGAGAAGTTGGATACATCTATAGAACTATCCTTTCGAACTATTATTGTACTGAAAGAAGTTTTCAGTTAGGTAGTTTGTGGTTTGTGTATTCCAGATAAACCTTTAAGATAAATATTTGAAGATCTTGTGAACTATTTCTCTCGTGCTGTTAAATTTTAATGAAAGACAAAAGTCTATCAGTGTTTCAAAAGTAAAAGATGTGTTCATGCAGGCTACTTAGCTTCAAAATGCAATTATCAACCAATAACAGTAGCAAGGGGAATGTTATTAATAATTTATTTTTCACTTTCAATCATTTCACTTTCAATCAACATACAATAAGGCTAACTATACAGGGCTTTTCAAATTCGAGTCTATGCATTGGGATCTTGGTATCGGTACAAGATAGGGGTGGTTAATAGGGGAAAAGTTTCTTATTTTAGAGCCAATTACGTGCAACAAAAATCTGATCTACCTTATTTAGTAAAGTGTTTTGGAAATATTTTACTATTACCAGTAATATTTAAATTTTTTTTAAATTCCATAATAGCTGTCATTGAAAAATGTCAACCTGTTGATTCACTTCTCATTCTCTGATATTTTGCAGTTCTGGTTTGCTATATCCTTTTATTCCGTGAAGAGTTTTTCAAACTTTTGGCACTTCGAAGTAACAACTTTTTGTAGACTATAGATACGAATTAAAATGATATAAAAAGTATCGTACAAATTGGGACACCCTCAACTTTTAACTTACGAATTAGGACCTGTATTTTTATCCCATTTTTTCAAATGCTAGTAGTTATATTTCATATTGGTGTAGTGTTTTCATCTGAACTACAGAGTGTTTTGGGAATATTGTACTAATACCAGTAAAATTTCAACTTTTTTTTTATTTCATAACAGGTGTAATTGAAAAATGTCAACTCGTCGTCGATTCACTTTTTATTCTCAAATATTTTTCAATTACAGCTAATATGGAATTTGAAAAAATGTTGAAATTACCACTTAGTTCAATATTTCCAAAAAACTTCTAGTAAAGATGAAAATTCTAGGTCAATATAAAACAGTACTTTTGGCATTTGGAAAAATGCGATAAAAAATACGGGGTAGGTATTTGAAAGGAAAAATTTGAGAGTGGCCCAATTTGCGTGATACTTTTTATATAATTTTTTTTGCATATTTCCATAGTCTATATAAACTTGTACGGCAAAATGCCAAAAGTTTCAAAAAATCTCCACAAAATAAAGGCAACAAAATAATTTCGACATTATCGTTTTTTCCTGTACGACTCCAGGACTAAAGAAGCTGGATCAGATTTTTTGTTTCATGTACTTGGAATACACAACATTTTCAACCACCCCTTATTCTTTATCGTTATCGAGATTACTATGCATAGACTCGAATTTGATACATAAAACGAAAATCGCATAAAAAAATATTGATTTAGCCTGTCTATGACCAAATTAAAATTTCAAATGAGATATTAGATTTTTAAAAGATTCATATATGTTTTTCTAATGAAAAAATCAAATTTTTTATCATTTTTAGATATTTTTTTTGTTATTTCTGTGTTACAACAAATTGAATATAAAAGCCAACCCTTCATAATATACCCCATAGAAGGATACTCTTTGTCTTAGAGAATCATAAATATAATTTATGATGCGCTTACCTCTCCTTATCTTCATCCATTAATCTTCATACCTGCAAAATAATAATGGTTAGATTTACACAAATTTTGATCAAAGTACCTAATGTAATATCATCCTTAATTATTTAATCTCGAAAAATTGGCATTACTGTATGGAATCGATTTAACTGACTTGAAATATTCTTGGAAAGTACCTACCCAGAATCAGGAAGGTTCATGATAATTAATAATACAACAAACAGATGAGGACGCGTGTTTCACTACCAACCTGTAATAGTCAAATCAATATTCAAAATCAGTGTCCTCATTGGTCAATAAAATTTGTATTATAATTCAAATTGGTGTCATCACTGTTGATTGAAGGATTGAAAATAAAATATGATTTTTTTTTCAAATTATACGGTTTTATAAAAAAATGCAATAGAAAGTAAAAAATAATTCTACGACAATAGCATTAATGGCACATTATAGGTATATATTTAAGTTAGATATAAAATCGTGGCGCGTATATATCTCCATTTGAGGGATATATTAAATAATCGCGCCACGATTTTATATCTAACTTAAATATATACCTATAATGTGCCATTAATGCTATGGTTAAATCTAGACTTTAGTAAACGGAGATCTGCCGAATTATTTTTCACTTTTTAGTGCAATTTTTAAATAAAATCAATGAAATAAAAAAATATTCATTTCATTTTTATTCTTAATCAGGATATATAATTATTGCTCTCGCAACCGATCAGATTGTAAATATATGCTTTGGTTTCAAAGTTTTGACTTTACCACCTTTACACACCTCACCCACCACTTACTTCCGGTTTTTTTATAAAATTGTATTGTTACCAGATCGAATAATAAATCTGTAAACCGCATGTTCGTATCTGTTATTGGTTGGATATTAAAGTTCTGAATTATTTACCCCCTTTACACCACTTACCCACCCCTACTTCCGTTTTTTCATATTGTCACCAGATCAAATCATAAATCTGAAAAGCGCATGTTTATATCTGTTTTCATTCCAAAGTTCAGAATTCACCCCCTTTACACCACTCACCCACTCCCCACCACTGTTTTTTTCTTAATATTATATTGTCACCAGATCAAATCATAAATCTGAAAACCGCATGTTTGTATCTGTTTTCTTTACGAAGTTCTGAATTTACCCCTTTTAGACCCCTTAGTTCCGATTTCCATTCATAAAATTGTTTTGTCACCAGATCAAATAATAAATCTAAAAACCGCATGTTTGTATCTGTTTTGGTTCCAAAGTTCGGAATTTTCCCTCTTCACACCCGTCACCCACCCCCGTATTCCTAATATTTTTTCATAAAATTGTATTGTCATCACATCAAATCATTAATCTGAGAACCGCATGTTTTGGTACCAAAGTTATGAATTTACCCCCTTTACACCTCTCAACCATCCCCTACCCTCCAATATTTTTCATAATATAGTATTATCATCGGACCTACATTACTATGCCAAATTTCATTAAAATGTGTTCACGGGAAGTGTGTCAAAAATTAATCGCAAGATTTGGTAGGCTCTGTGAAATTAAATAATATCGTTTAATAATAATAATACTCCCTCATAAAAACTCATATTGTACCCAAAGATAGAGCCTGTGCTATCATTTTCATAATAAGATAAAGTAATCAAAGGACTACAAAAATTAAACGGCCATCCTGGTCAAAAATGTGTTTCTTGGAGCACGTTCGAGCTACTATGTTTAGGTGATTGAACCTGCCCCAGCCGCCTCTCCAAACCTTTGGACAATAGAATAAGCCAGAGGAGGTTTCACACTTTATGAAAGGATGTTATGAGGATGGTAATTTCACACCAGAAGAGCGCATTGCTGTTCTCCTTTCATTTACCACTGCTATTTGTTTTCCATTCAAGATTTGTTTGATGTAGTTTCTTGATTTGAAAACTGGTTTTGTTTTTTCAAATATATTGACAAAGATTTTAAATGTATACTTAAAAATAATGCACCGTTAAAGTTCGCAACATATAATTTTTTTTTCATTATTCAATAATTGCAAATTTAGAGTTCATGATAAATTCTCGCTTTAAAAACATTAATTAAATTGCAAATTCAGAGTTCATGAGCAGTTTGTGCTCTGAAAATACTGCAAAATGAGGTGTACGATTTTTTTCTTTTTGATCGGTTACATCTGTCAAATTCGACAATTTGTCGATAAAATTACAAGATTTTGGGATAATTCTCAATACTTCTGAAAAATTATATGTAAAAGTTGTTTATTTTTCAGTTTCCTACCCACCTACCAAATCTGAACCAATTTGAAATTTTTTTCGTGTTATCTCAACATTAAATTTTTTTGGGTAATTAAAATTTGGTGAAATCTAGACCAGTTGAGATGTAATACTCTCTCAAATTTTTTTAACTAGATATTTTCAGGAAAATACAAATAGTATGGCATAGTGGCTCTACATCTGAAATTTCGAATGCTCTTCCAAATCAATAAGTAGACCTAAATATTTTGCTCAATCACTTTTGTGATAAAAATTAATAAGTCAAATTTTGCTATAGAATATTGAAACTTGGCCCACATTTTTTTGAAAATATTCAATCAGAAATAGTTTTAAACAGAAAAAATTCCATCAGCAAATGAATGTATTGATATCTCGAGTGGTCTTTTCATATTTTACCAAATTTGAATTAGCCGAAAACTCAACGTTGTTCAAATATGGTAGATGTAAAGGAAATATTGAGAAATAACCCAACATTTTGTGATTTTTTTTTAAATAATATCAAACTCTACAGATGTAGTCGATCGATAAAAAAAATTGTTAACGTCGTTAACGTCATTTTGCATTATTTTTCAAAGCACAATCTGCTCATGAACTCTGAATGAACAAAACTAGCGAATGTCTTCATATCCAATCAATTTTACTAATCTATTGTTGCGTTTTTCAGATTCAATAAGCGGTACACTTACTTATAAACTCGCCTTTATTGTCACAGAACAAATAATACAACTGACAACACTATTTGACACTTTGCAGTTCAAATAAATACTTCAAACTTCACTTGGTAACGTTACAACAGTCAAATGTTAAAAAGTAAACAAAACTCAAAAACTTCTCAAACTTGGCAAATCTGATCGTATTTATAGGATAACATTATTCTAGAAGCTATAGAACTTTCAACAGAACATTCCATACTAAGTTCTCGAATAAACTTTAATGATTCTAGTACATTCTAATGGGTTTCTAGAAGGCAAACAGAAGGATTCATGATTTTTCTATCTACTAACTGGTTCGTAACACTGCCTCCTCTTCTAGGTTATTCCGTCCCGGATAACATCATCTCCATCTTGATTGTCTCGCTGGAACCAATTTGGAGGGTCGTGGCCTCTGCTAACCTCTCCACGTGAACAACTTTGGGTTTGCTCCTTGGGGTCAGCTGGATGCGGTACACCAAATCGATGATTTTCTTTACGACGACATAAGGGCCTGTCCAGTTCCTCTGTAGCTTGGGACATAGTCCTTTCTTTCTTTGAGGTTGGTACAGCCAAACAGCATCACCTGGCTCAAACATAGTCCCTGGAGTATTCCTGTCAAATCTCTTCTTCATCTTGTCACTGGTGATTTGAAGACGATGTCTGCAGAATTCATGCACTCGATCCAGTCTTTCTCGCGATGCTTTGACAAATTCTGGAAGAACTTTGTCCTCATCCACATTCCTGGCGGGTGGCATTCCAAATAGCAGATCGATTGGCAGTTTCATTTCTCTCCCAGTGATTAACATTGAAGGGGTATATCCGGTGGACTCATGCTGGGCACTTCGATAGGATAGGAGAAATAGTGGCACCAACTCATCTCAATCCTTTTGATTCTTGGAGATGAACATCGACTGATACTGGCTGGTGGTTTTATTGTATCGTTCAACCATTCCATCTGATTGTGGATGTAAGGCTGTTGTGCGAGTTTTCTTCAAGCCTAAAATGTTCATCATTTCCTGCCATAACTCTTATTCGAAGTTTCTTCCTTGATCTGAATGTAATTCTAGCAGAACTCCATGTCTGGCTATCACATTTTCTAGGAAGGCCTTTGCAATCAGATTCTTCGGACTCGACTCTCACGGTAGTGGCTTGCAAAATTTCCTTGTACTGCTCTTCATTGTAGAAGTTGGCCTCTTTGTTTTCAAGTTTTTGACAATACCGGCATTCCTACTCCAAGCATAGACGTCTTGATAAGGTGTCTGCATTGCTGCGTTTTCTGCCCCTACGATGAATTATTTTGAAGTCATATTGTTGAGTCTTTCTATCCATCTGGCAACCTGACCCTCAGGCTTCTTGAAGTTCATTATCCACTGCAGAGCGCTGTGATCAGTCCTCACGAGAAAACGTCTGCCATAGAGGTAGGTGTGGAAATGTTCAATGGCTTTGACTATCGATAAAAGTTCCTTTCTCGTAACACAGTAGTTCTTTTCGGTTTTGCCCAGAGTTTTACTATAGTAGGCTATAACTTTCTCTTCGCCATCCTGTTTCTGAGATAAAACAGATCCAATACCATGCTGAGACGCACCACAGTCCAAAATGAAAGTGCCTTTCTCTTGTGGATAAGCTAAAATAGGTGCAGTTGTTAATTTCTTCTTCAGTTCAGTGAATGACTGCTGACAATCAGAACTCCAATCAAACTGAACGTTGTTCTCAGTCAAGCGATGGAGTGGCTTGGCGATTTTTCCAAAATCCTGTACGAATTTTCGATAGTAAGTGCATAGTCCCAAGAAACTTCTTACTTCGTGTTTGTCTCTGGGACGTGGCCAACTCCTAACAGCCTCGATTCTCGCAGGATCGGTCTTGATTCCTTCGGCCGAGATGATATGGCCTAAGAAATTAACTTCTTTTTTAAATAAACAGCATTTTTTTGGATTGAGCTGTAGGTTGGCGTTTTCTAACCTCAAAAATATTTCTTCCAAATTTTTCGAATGTTCGTCAAACGTCTTTCCCATTACCATTACGTCATCCAAGTAGACAAGGCAGGTTTTCCATGTCAAACCCCTTAGTACTAGTTCCATGAGTCGTTCAAAGGTGGCAGGAGCGTTACATAATCCAAACGGAAGAACTTTGAATTGGTACAGCCCGTGTCCGGCAGAGAATGCTGTCTTGTCTCTGTCATCGGGATGGACTTCCACTTGCCAGTAACCGCTTTTCAAATCCAACGTTGAAAACCATTTTGAACCAGATAGTGTGTTAAGCGTGTCATCGGTTCTTGGCAATGGATAGCTGTCCTTCATGGTGACGTCATTCAATCGTCGATAGTCCACGCAAAATCGGGTTGATCCATCCTTTTTAGTTACTAAGACTACCGGTGAGGACCACGGGCTTGTGGATTCTTCAATTACGTCATCCTTCAGCATGTCGTTGATCATGTTGACTACCTCTCTCTGTTTGGCAAATGGTAGTCTCCTTGGAGCTTGTCGGATTGGTTGGGCGTCGCAGGTGTTGATTCGGTGTTGGACTAGATTGGTACGTCCCGTTGAAGTTTCTGTCGAGAAGAAGTCTCCATGACTATTGAGAAACTCTTTGACCTTCTGTTTTTCTTCCAGAGATAGGTGTTCCGTGGATTCCATCATTTTGTCGATTGTTCTCTGATCGATGTTGGTAGTTTTTCTTCGAAGTGTTCGAGTTTGGTTTTCACAATTGATGACTCGAGTGACAGGTTTGCAGATGCCCAATTGGTCGTTTTTCCTCAGGAAAACTTTGATATCTGTAGTATTGGCAACCCTGACAGGAATTTGTTGTTCCGTGTTCACAAGACATCGGGCAATTAGAAGTCCATCGTTACGGTATTCATCGTTTTCAATTATTCTAGTGCTCATATCCCCAGGTTCACCTTCCAGTCTGGCCATAACAATGGTTTCGGAGTTTTTCGGAATATGGATGTCTTCCTCAACATAAATCTTCATTGGTTGGAGTTTTTCTTCGTATCTGCTCAGGAAGATTTCTTCATTGCCGATCCGCAATATTTTCTTTCTGACATTAAGGATGAAGTCGTTCTTCTCCATGATATCTAGACCCAAAACACATTCATCCTTTATGTCTGCATCCAACATAAAATGTTCCATGGTAATGGGGCCTATCTGGATGCGTACAAGCGTCTCTCCAATGATTGGTGAGGTTTGTCCCGTAGCTGTTTCCAAAACCATATTCCTCTTTATCGGCTTTACAGATTTTTGTATGAGGTCTGGAGGAACAACTGTTCTGGAAGCTCCTGTACCTATAGTGAAGGTGCATCTTCGATCTTCTAATTGGCCTTGGACTAGTAGACTTTGTCCATTTCTCTTCAAAGTCGAGATAGGAATCTTGGGGCTTTGAACACTGAAAGTCGACACACGCCCCCTAGCGCCGACTAATTCTCGTTTTCCTGGTTGGAAGAGAGTCTTCTTTCAGGCGTTCGAGGTCTTCCTTCTGGCGTGGGTGACCTCCTGTAGCCTCCTCTGATAAAACGACCACGTTGTTCCTTTCTTAGGCTTGGGGATCTCGATTTTGCTTCATTGCTTGTAGATGTCGTCCTTACCCTCATTGGACTTCTGGACCTTGATCTTTCCCAGCAGCTTCTTTGTAGATGACCAGTTTTTCCGCAGCTATAGCAGCGCCTCCTTTTATTTTCTTCAGAAGTCATTTGCTTACCCAATGCCGATATGGAGTCCAATAACTTATTCAACAGCGCCTCGCTCGTAGAAGAATCTTCGATGAATTTGACTTCTCGAAACTTGGATCTCGTATTTCTTGATGCATTTTTAGCCGCTTCGAACTCCAATGATGCTATTAGTACCCCACTTATGGTCTGAAGACGTCCTAGTCGAAGGGCTTGCTGCATGTCAGGATCTCTTAGGCCGTCGATGAAGGTTTGCACTCCAATTTGTTCTATGAACTCTTTCGGTGCTTGTAGATAGGCCAAATTAATGAGTCGCTCCACATCTGCTCCATATTCCTGCAGTGATTCGTTTGGTTTTTGGGATCGACTCTTTAGCTGACTCTGGAACACTTGTTTAAGATACTGCTGCCCATATCTTATCTCTAAAGCTTCCACGATTCTAGAATACTCCTTCTGCTTATTCTCGGGGATATTCTGCAATATCTCTAACGCTTGGCCTCGCAGACACAGGACTAGTGAAGTGGCCTTTTCTTCCTCGGACCAGCCGTTTGCGTTTGCTGCCGCCTCAAATTGACGTCGATACATAGACCACGAAGATTGCCCATCAAATGTTGGAGGCTTCAAAATTTTTGCTTGAGCAGGCCTTGGATATGTCAGTGAAAATTGCCTTTCACTGGTGGGAGAAATTTCCTCAGAGGGTGCCCGCTTGTGTGGAAGGTGTATTGTTTCTATCCTCTCCTTGATCCTATCCACTTCTTCGTTGAATTTCTTGTTTACTTCTTGTACCACCCGTTCATTCATTTTGGACAGTTCAATTTCGACCTCCTGGACTCTTCCTCTGACTTCCTGGACTTCATCTCTGACCTCCCGGACCTCCCCTTTAACTTCCTGGACTATTTCGGTGATTTCATTCTGGAAGCACTGTTGGCTGTGACTAAACTGTTGCAGGAGATCGACATGCTGCTGTTGTAACCGTTGGACTAACCGCGCCTCTTGCTCCTCTTGTTCTTGTCTTCTTCTAGCTTCTTGTTCATCTTGTTCTTGTTTTCTGCGCATTTCAAATTGTTGGAAAAACTCTTCTTGTTCCTGTTTCCTTTTGAGTTCTTCTCCCTCTTGCTCTTGTTTTCTTTTAGCTTCTTGTTCCTCTTGCTCTTGTTTTCTTTTCGCTTCTTGTTCCTTCAAAAACTGGATTATGTCTAACGTCGCCATCTCGTCATAATTCTGTGCTCGAGTATTCACCATCAAATACTGTAAATCTGCTCCACTCTTCTTTCTTCAGTACTACTACCGCTGTCACCAAATGTTGCGTTTTTCAGGTTCAATAAGTGGAACACTTACTTATAAACTCGCCTTTATTGTCACAGAACAAATAATACAACTGACAACACTGTTTGACACTTTGCAGTTCAAATAAATACTCCAAACTTCACTTGATAACGTTACAACAGTCAAATGTTAAAAAATAAACAAAACTCAAAAACTTCTCAAACTTGGCAAATCTGATCGTATTTATAGGATAACATTATTCTAGAAGCTATAGAACTTTCAACAGAACATTCCATACTATGTTCTCGAATAAACTTTAATGATTCTAGTACATTCTAATGGGTTTCTAGAAGGCAAACAGAAGGATTCATGATTTTTCTATCTACTACCAGGTTCGTAACACTAATTTTTCATTTAATTCAAGAAAATGGATGTCTATCTACCATCAAAGATAAATGTTTATGATAATCTGTTTTGATTTTTACAACGCCAGAACGATACTGATATGGCCCAAATCAAGTGGCGGATTCCCCATGTTTGTGCATCATTTAAATAAATTGTTGTTTCTCTATCACCTGGATAAACACATAAACACTATTATCATCAGATAACAACTTCATTGATTATCACGAAAACAAGGAGTTGAACAGAAATTAGTCATTCTTCCAACCAAACATTATAAACGTTGAAATTGTCAATAAAGTTGCAAATTATATAGTTCTAGTTTTTCTCGTTCCGAACAACCACGGGACTAATGAACTCATATTTATTTACCAGACAAGATCGAAGGCGGACTCTTTAAAAGCAAGTAAACACTTACTAGGAATTTTTATAAGGAGAAATTAGTGTGGTAGATCGCCGTCATTTCGATGAATTGTATGAATAGAATAAAAATATATTTTATTGGCAAAAAAGAAAAGCAAGCTATTGCATAACATAAAATATATAGAGGAAACTTCATCAACCAAATAACCAAGATGTTAAAAAAAATATAAATATACAATTAAACAACAGTTTTTATATAAAAATTACATTTCTCTTAATCGAAACTTAAATAGTTTCATAGTGAGAGACGTTTTAATACTAACTGGAAACCCTTCAACAATTAATGTTTTTTCAGTAGCGGCAGATTTAAATCTTTCAATTTGGTAATAATATTTTGTTCATGCTCTGAGATACTTATTAAGATAGAGTGGAGCTTGATTACTGACAATTTATTGAATAAATATTAAATTTGACTCGCTTATAAGTTGTGACACATTTAAAAATTTTAACTACTCTATTGATGGAAGAATAGCTCTGCTAAACTCCTCCACTATGCCATTCATTCATTTATTATCCCTTTGTCAATATCCCAGTCGGACCTTATCATTCACACCCATAATCACTACCTATGTCTTTGGGTGAGGAGTTGAGAATCACGGCCTTCTGCATTCGTCCGGCTAAGGTTTCTGCTGCATCACGGCAAGCCGGTATAATTTTCAGATTAGAGAGCAGCGTGTTCATCATTCTACCAAGTACCCCTATGATCAAAACCACAATTTCAACATAATGGTTTGGAAAACTAAAGCCTGCGGTGTTCAAAGAGTGAGTCTCGATATTTCGCCCATTTTTCCTACCCTTTTCGGATGATGTTCGTTTTGCCAGCAGCTGAAAACACCATGACGAATCATCTGCTAAAAAATAATCACGAAAGAATTCTGTGAATAATGATATAAGTCATCAATATGTTATATAAACAATAACGGTCCCAATACACCACCCTGAGGATCTCCATAATGGGTCTTAAGCTCATATGAACATTTATGGTTAAATTTCACTTTCTGGTATCTGTGAGATAATTGTTGATCCAGTTAAGAAAGTTTTCCTGTATGCCATATTTTTCACATTTTAATATTATTTTCTGTCTAAAAACAGTTTTTAAAGCTCTTTTCAAGTCCACAAATAGTCTAATTACAACTTTGCTTTCATCAATTTACCTTTTCCAATTATTACACACCAAATTACACACCATTTTACAGTAGTGAGATCTTCATTGATATACAGGGTGTCCCGAAACTATGGTGCCAAATTGAAACAGAAGATTCCCCTTGAAAAATAAATAGGACTTTCCCGATATTTCTTTCCTCAAATGTAGTTCGTTGACAGGGTGTTGAATATGAAAAATTAAAAGTAATTTTTATTCATAACTTCCACAGTTTCAAAAATTTTTAAATAAAATTTCAAAGAATGATTTTGATCAATAGTTGCTTCTTTTTGAAAAAGAAAACATATTTTAGGTTGTTACCAGTGGCGTACAAGAAGGGCATCATTGTTCCTTTTTTTCCTATTTTTTACGCCACTGGTAAAATCAGAAAAATTATGCATTTTTCGCATTCCTCATTCAATTTTTAGTAAAAAATGTATACTTGTTTGAATACGGAAAAACTAGCCGTTTTTTAAATAATTGCGATTTTATGAATACAAACATACTAGTAATGAAAAATTTGTTTGTCAGAAATCAATTTTACAATCCCACTTACTGGTCCAAATAACATCTTGATATTCAACCAAAAAAAATTACACTTTCAAATTTAATTGTTTTTTTTTGTAACTATGAAAGTGGCGAGAAAAATGCCTTTTTATTTTTCAGTTTAAACACCCTGTACCTCTGCAAGAGAAATGCATGTTGAAATGTCATTGAATTTTTTTGGTAAAATATCCAGTTTTAAGTTTAACCAGTAATTAGGATTGTAAAATTCACTTCAGCCGAACATTTTTTTCATTACTATAGTTATGTGTGTATTCATAAAAGCGCAATTATCTTGAAAATGGTTGAATTTTCTGGATTCCAACAAGTATACATTTATTGCTCAAAATTGAAACAAGAATGCAAAAAATTATAAAATTCTCTGATTTCACCAGTGGCGTAAAAAATAGGAAAGAAAAGGGACCATGATGCCCATCTTGTACGCCACTGGTAACAACTGAAAATGTGGTTTCTTTCTCAAAATAATAATAATAATAATAATACTCCTTCATGAACACTCGTTGAGTGTACCCAAAGGCATAGCCTGTACGGGTAGAGGACGGCTATTATTATTATTTGCCGTGGCGCTCCGGGGCGACTTACTGATGTTTTTAGGTGATGTATTCACTTCTCAGCTGTAGGAAAACCCAGAAAACCTACAGCACCACCTCGGGTGATCGGTGTTGCACTCCAAGCTAGCACTAGACGAGATTGGTATCTAGACAACTCACCATACACTTGCTTTTCAACAAGGCATGTGGCCGCCTATAGAATCCGATATAAAGTAGTTAAAGTACATCGGATTCGACCTGACTATCGCTATGCTGGAGTTTCGAACGGCCTGTGCATTAGACCGCTGATCCACCGACCACCTATTGAACACAAACATTACTTCAATTTTTTTTGAAAAATGTTCTCAACTGTGGAAGTTATGAATAAAAATTACTTGTAATTTTTTATAAGAACAACTGTTTTCCGTCAGATATTTACCTCATAACCTTTTTAAGGGAAAGAATTTGGACCTTGTCAAAATTATTTGACCATATTTCGAGAACGATGGAAGGCTGACCCATTACCCATATATACAGGGTGTTCTTAAGGCGAGGCATAATTTTCAACAGGATGTAGAACTTTTGAAAATAAGTGAAATTAATTTTCAAAGACGATGCCCCACCTTCGAGATCACTTAGTATAAAGTAAGTTGGAATTTCATACAGGAAACAATAAACAAATATGTATAGTATGATCGAGACTATTGCCGGGAATCTGCTCATAAAAAAACAAGTCTGATTAATTTTTAAAACATTTTTTCGAAAGTCATCAATATTTTAACAAAAATAATATTAAAATATTGCCATGATTACATTTAGCATTTTGAAGAGTTTTCTATAATCAGCATAATTCATTGTACATTTTTCTTTATCTATGCCTATATTATTTAGGTGAGTATATTTCAATATTTTCAAACATAATTTGAATTAGGTGCCTTTTTCATTAGGTAATATCCATTCACCAAGAAATATTTTTCTTCGACAATAACAATACTAGATACACAGAAATTGAAATTCTTGGAATTGCTAATCCTAATCCCAAAATTTCAGGTAAAATCTTACACAAATATATTGCAATTAACTGATTTTGAATTCTGAGCTGTCTAAGCCTGCTTTAATCATTAACATTATTATGATTTTTTTTAAAGAATATAATCTTTACGAACGTTTATATCTCCAACTTCAAACTCTTTATTATCTTGAGTCCAAACAGCATTAGGGAAATTTTTGTCAAAAGTAATGAACATTAACTTGTAGTTTAAGAGTAGGAATATTTGATTTCGTATTTACGCGTGAAACTCCTAGAATACTGTGGAAGTAGATACATGCCATATTTGGCTAATTTTATGAAAGGAAAATACAAGATAGAAAATATACGACTATGTTTTCACGGAAACATAAAAAATCAAAAAAAATTATGTTGAAAAACTATACAAGAGGAAAACATGTTCGAAATAGAATCCTATATATTTTCATCAATTCCTGTTAAAAACAATTGGCGACAATACATAACTTTCACCAAAATATTTACGTTTTTTGGTATAATTTATGTGTAAAAAATTACAAAAATACCACTTTTGTGTTGTTAAGACTCTATCGAGTCTAATTTTTTTTCCATCAATTTAAAACCAATCGATTGTTTTGGTACAATCCCAATTTTTTCATGTCATGCTTTTTCGGGAAATTAAACCTTGCACAGGAAATATATACAAGTGTAGAAGAGCAAATAAATCGATTTCCCCCAAAAAAGTATGTTAAGAAACAAATTTCCTTTACAAAACTCACTTAATTTTTAAGTAAATTGTATATAATTAATAATATATTCTAACACTGTTCTATATTTAGTATTCCTATCCAATAATTCATACATTAGAACGGCAACTGTACCGTTTCAAAAAAAAAATATCTATTGTAAGTTCAATTCCATGAAAGCATGACTAAAAATCAACAAAATAATACGGAACGTCCAAAAAAAATAGTATGACTGAGTGTCATACTTGTTCAGGTGCTGAAAGAGTATTTTCCACCGAAACGATTAGACATTTATGTATTTGGGAATAATATATAGATCTACTTTACATATTATAATTTCGCTTAAAAATAAATATATTTTCCCGGATGAAACGACTTGATTTGTCTACTTTGACTACTTAGTCGTGGCAATACAGGTGAATGAATACAAAGAATTACTTACAGTCAGTCAATACGACTGCAAGGAGTAACAAAGTTCATTTTCATGACAGCATGATCAAAAATCGACAAAATATTAGGAAAAGTCAAAAATGAAAAAAAAAATCAATTATGACTGAGTGTCATACATGTTCAGGAGCTTCAAATATTTCTTTCCTCTTACGAATCTTTTAGCTGAGCCAATAACAAAACACTTTTTTTAGAATTTTATATTGGTTTTAATTTTTATGTATAGCTTTTGCAACTTGTTGCTCGAAGAGTATTCTCTCAGCATGATTTTCGTCAAAAATATAGTTATTTCAATTCAATTTGTAACTTCGTCTATCTGCGCTAGCTCAATAGTTTCAAATATATCTATGTGGACGCGTTGCTTTCTTGAAAATGACAAAAAAGTGTGTTACAACTCAACTCAAATGTGTGAAACTAATAAGCACAAATTTCATGTATTTTATTTGTGGATTTTGACACTCTAATAACATTGTCCACAATTTCAGCGAAAGATAAAAAAACCTTAGCAGTGAAGCAAACTATAAAAAGTACACAGCATAATAATAAGTATTATAACCCGAAAGTTGGGTTTATGTTAAAAAATGCAATCTTACGCGTGAAACTCCTACATGCCATATTTCGCTAATTTGATGCAAGTTATAAAAATACCTTGTCTGCGACAACATTTATATGGATGTAATGAATTTATCCATTGCATCTGAGACAAATAAAAAAGAAAAGAATATCGTTTTACGAGAAACAAAAAAATCACTGATTTTTATGCCGAATAATTATTTTTGTCAATTCCTGGTAAAAAAACTTCGGCAGAAACATTTTTTAAAAGTATTTTCCTCCAAAACGATTAGACATTTACGAATATGGGAATAATATAATAGAAATACAATTTTTGTGTTGTTGAGGCTGTATCTATCCTAAATTTTTATCCATCAATTAAAAACCCATCGACAGATTAGGTGGCATCAGAATTTTTTTATGTCATGCTGTTTAAGGAGTTTGAACCTTCCACAAAAAGCGTAGAAGGGCAAATTAATGAATTTGCCCCCTATAAGCATGTTAACGAACAAATTTCCTCTACAAAACTCAACTAATTTTTAAAGTAAACAATTTTCAATAATTCATTCTTAATAATATATTCCAACACTATTTAGTTTTCCTAGCCAATAATTTATAAAATACAAAACTATCTGCTTTAAAAAAATGTATTTATTGTTTTTTAGCTATCATACCTCGAGGTAGTACTGCAATATAGTATCACTTTCAAAATCGACAAAATATTACGGAAGTATGACTCGTTCCAGCCATGTTCTGGAGCTTCAAAAATTTCCTCTCGCGATTCTGAGCCAATAAAGAATAAGTAATTCTTCCAAAACAATTTTCGTCAAAAATATAGTTACTTGAATCCAATTTATAATTTAATTTTTCTGCGCAAGCTCAATTAATTCAAATATTTCTGTGTGGACGCTTACTTTCTTGAAATTGATAAAAAAAGTATTTTACAACTCAATTAAATAATAGGTGAAAGTAATATTACAAGTATGACTGCGAGAAGAAACAGAGCTACGATTTCATGAAAGCATGATTGAAAATCAACAAAATATTAGGAAAAGTCAAAAATGAAAAAAAAACTCAATTATGACTGAGTGTCATACATGTTCAGAAGCTTCAAATATTTTCACTCACGAATCTTTTAGATGAGCCAATAAAGCAACATTTTTTTGTAAAATAATGTAAATGTTTATTTTTTTGTAGAGCTTCTGCAACTTGTTGCTCAACAAGTAATTCTTTCAAAACACATTTTGTCAAAAATATAAGTAGTTATTTCATTTGTAACTTCGTTTTTCTGCGCAAGCTCAATTAATTCACATATTTGTGTGGCGTTGCTTCTTTAAAAAAATGTGTTACAACTCAACCCAAATGTGTGAAACACGCGCAAATTCCATAATGTCTCTTATTTTTGTGGATTTTGACAATCCAAAAACATTGTCTACTATTTCAGCGAAAGATGAAAACGTTTAACCTAGCAGTGGAGCAAACTCTAAAGTACACAGCATAAGCATTATAATCCGAAAGCTGAGTGTATGTTCAAAAATGCAGCATCTTACCCCCTACCACCCCGAACGCATTAAACGAAGGCACGCCATTGGCCGAAATACGACCGGCCAGCCTATGCGAACTCGCAAAACTACGCACCGAACGGAAACTTGGACCCCCGAATTCGTGAAGATCTACCGGCCGGCCCAGAGCACGAGCAGTATTCATTTCAGTTTGATTTCGTCAACACGTTGGCGAAGGTCTATAGTTCGTAGTAAATCACTCGGTGTTTTTCGGTGTTTATACAAGAATACTACCTGGAAATGGCAACGAGTGTTATTACAGTTTTGTGTACGGACAGTTGTGAAACCAACATATGATGGGATAAACAGAACCACTTATGAACTTTTTTTTTATTTTTGGTTTCTTTTTATTTTCTCAGTTTCGTCAAAGTGATGCGACTATTGCACGAATGCGCTTCTATATTTTGTGTTGTCGATGTTACACCTCCGCTACTGAAAACTATTGACATGTTATGATATTCAAAAAGTGACAGTTGTATTTTTTATTTTTCGAACTTTTATGTGTTTGCGAACGTCGGATGTGGCAATGGACAGGTGCACTGAGGAGCAGCCAAAATCATTCCAGCAACCCAACGAAGCCTACCGATGCAAAGTTTGCGGCCTTCAGTTGAATTCGATCGACTCCTTGAACTGTCATTCTAAGTACCACAAGGAAAACTTGTTGAAAACCTGGGCGGCAGAAGCAGCTTCCTCGCACCCTGAGGAAACGAACAACAACACCACCAAAACGAACATTAAACGTGAGTTGATTTCTAATAATACTACAGCGGTTGCTGAAAGTGCCGATTCGATGCAGAAAAACAGTCCAGAATACAGCAGGACGACTCCAGACACTTTGTTCGGCCACCCACCCACCCCTCAGAGCTTTCAGAGTGCCAACTCACCCTACCAAAGTCATGATAATTCCACTTTTTCACCAAATTTTCCTAATTATCAAGTTAAAATCGAGCGGACTTCACCCACGCCGCAACAACAACAGCAATATCAAAACAACTTTATAAACTACCCCGAACAATACTTCCCGATGGACTCCAACCAGGGCCAGCAGTTCAATCAAGAAACCTTTGTTCACAAAGCTTCCCCGTACAGGTTCAACCCCTATCCGCAACCCCAAAGCAACCCTTACGACAGACAATCGCAGGCACAGGTGCCATCTTCAAGCCCTGCGTACCCTCCGCAACCTACCCCGTCCCCTAGCCCAAAACAATGTGATAAGTGTGGCTTCGTGTGCGAGTCTGCTTCGAAGCTAATGGAGCACCTTAGCATGCTGTGTCCTGCTATAGCCGCGCCTCATCTTTATCAGACTAATCAGCATTTCATGTTCGACCAGCATCCGATTAAACAGGAGGATACTTCGCAGAGCGAGATTTTAGATCTCGATTCGCACAAAGTTGTTCATAACGTTTATCCGGAAGACGAAAAACCCCAAAACGGGGAACCGAACCAACATTCCATGCCCGCGATGATGTCTCTGTGGAACAGTACACAGCCGCAGCATTCTGAACAGCACCAAAAGATATTCCAAGAGCAAGAGCACAGGTTGTTCGAAGGAGCCGGCAAAATGTTTCAGGCAAGCATTCCCGAAACGATTCCTGAGAACAAAATGTTCCAAAATGACCAAAAGATATTTCAACCTGAGCAAAAAATGTTCCAAACCGAGCAAAAAATGTTCCAACCAGATCAAAAAATATTTCAAACCGAGCAAAAAATATTTCAACCCCATCAGATACAGAACCAGGAGTATATGCGCAACGGCGTTTCTGCTACCCCACAAGAAGTGCCAGGGAATGGCATGAACCAGATCTCGCAAGCGTACAGGCCGTTTGAACACATGTCGCCTCCTCCAAATGCCGCTGTGATAACGAATCCTCAAGTTCCTAGCACTCCAGTTCAGCCTCCATCCGGTGGATCCCAGAAGGGAGCGAACTGGAAGTCCAACGAGGCGAGAAGACCAAAGACGTACAACTGTACCGCTTGCAACAAGTGGTTCACCAGCTCAGGACACCTCAAGAGGCATTACAACACAACCTTACACAAAAATGCAGTAAAGTCCAGCGGACAACCAGATCCGGCGTCTCTACCGATAAGCGCCCATCATCATCCCGCCAGGGATAACAATTCGAAACAAGACGATCGACCCCAATCGGGGAGCTCTGGAGACGAGATCAGAGGCGATGATAGCAGTATGTCATCTCAATACGAGCGACTCAACACCATGTCCGGTTTACTCCAACAACCTCCCAATGGACCCTACGACCGGCAGCCTGCGCCAAATATACACCACACTCCGCCCCTGCATTCTCCAATGCCTCAGTCCCCCATGCCCCTCTCGCCAATGCCCCAACATCCTAGCCCGTTGGGAAGTCACATGAGCAATTTACATATATCGAATGGGAGTCCCCCAAACGGGGAAGCAGGCCTCTCCACCTCCAACATAGATTCGAGGGGCCTGCTGTCGCTCAGTTCAACTCCGGTCAGTACGGTCAATACGCCTCATGGATTCAACATGGCGTCCCAACATATGATGCCAATGGAGGATATCCAGTATCAGATGTACCCAAACGAGTTGGCCCCCCACGTTTCGCAGGCTATGGCTACCAACAACCTCAGTACTACTGGTGAGTACCAGCAGTACAGCCTAGCTGAGAACAAGTCACTGCCCGGCTTCGAGCAGTTCTATCCGAGCCGCTTCGGGCTAGTTGGCTATGAAACAGCTAACGTGGGGGGCGGAGAGGCGGTAACGTCCTCCTTCTCCTTTTATCCCATGCCAGCGAACACTGTCGACCTAAGAGCTGGAATGTACGGAGGCAATGGGAGTGATATCTACAACCTGAACTCCCTGCCTCCTCCGGAATCTCCTCAATGCCAGGACGAATTTATTGTGGGTTATCCCCTTTCGCCAAATAACAACAATGTTGGGGAAAACATTGCGGGAGGCCCCAGCCTCTCCATGATCGCCAATGAGGACGAGGCTATGGACGAAACAAAGAACATGATAATGGATGACATTCAGCGCAGGCTGGAAGCCCAGCCTAGGTCTCCCGAGAAGGCTCACACGAAAAGAGATTACGAAGAAACCAGTACTCCGCTTATTACTTCGACAAGCGTGAATAAGGCTACTCCGCCCAAATGTGAATTCTGCCAGAAATTCTTCGTAAAGGCCTGCTACCTCACGCAACACAACAAGACATTCCATACCGGGGAAAAACCCTTCAAATGTACGAGGTGTGGCAAAAGATTCGGCTGCGATGTTACCTACAAGGGGCACTTGGCCAAACACGCTGGAGAGAAGCCGCATAAGTGTGACTTGTGCCCCAAGCAGTTCAACCACAAGACCGACCTGAGGCGGCATATGTGTCTGCACACGGGACAGAAACCGTACGCTTGTGAAACCTGCGGAAAGGGCTTCATTCGAAAAGACCACATGATGAAGCACTGCGAGACCCACTTCAGGAAGTCCCAGTCCAAAGTCGCTTCCGGCATTCGTTGAGGAAGAAATCCCTTCTTGTGTGTACGTATAGATTAATTGTTGTCACTTGGCACGTTTTCTACTTAAATGTAAACTCTTGAAAGAATATTTTTATTATATTGTACATATTATTTTATATTTGATTTTTAATGATGATCAGATGGAGAAAAACAGAGTAATGATAATCCAACAAAGAAGTAATTGCTCAAGTTTATTTCATAGTGTCCGATAATAAACAATACTCAAACAGCAATACCTCAGCATCTCAGTTAATATAGATATAACATATTTATATCAGATTTTATTATAAATTTTTTGTGGATGTACAAAATCTAGATTCAGAGTGACAAATATGTATAAAATTGAGATATCAACTTGATTTTATTTTTCTATTGGTGATATCATCAATTGAAAAATCTTCGGTTACGAATAAAGGCTACAGGGTGATATTTGAGTTTCTACGGTTTTCATTATTTTTCAATTGAAATTTTAAGGTTTAAGACATATAAAATAACTTGAAATATGCTGGACATTGTTTTTTTAAAGATCACATTGATCTGTTAACGCAAATGAGATTTTTTATTAATTTTCCTAACTGAAAGATTTTTTGAGAGTTCTTTCTATGAACTAAATTATATTTTCAACACGATTTTCACGAGGGATGTCCCACTTTACACTGTATATTTTGCTCATCAATTATAAAGTGAGATATTTCTTTAAAATATTATGTAACTTTATTAAAGTATTAATATCAATTTATTTTTATTGTAAATAACAACTTATTCGTTGTAAATATTTGTGAGATATGTTTTGTTTCAAATATCATAATTTTAGCGGACTTCATTGCTGAAAATCCTCACCCTGTATGAAACTTTGAAGTAATAATACGCAATAATGTTACAACGCAAGTTTTTGATATTTGTTTTTATCTTTAAGATGTAATTAAATCGTGAATATTTGTGTAAATATGTTTACATTGAAAATAGGTGAAATTATTGGTTTTCCATAACACATCTACCTCAGTTACGATGAATTTTATGTGCCAATTTTACAATTAAGTTCCAAACCCTACTGACGGGTATTTCTTAGACAATTCTCGTGCCAAAATTTCATTGCAAATCCTTGCTATGTTTTTTATGAAAATATGTCTTTTTTGCAGTTCGAACAGGTACTTGGTGTCTTATATGAACTATGGTGATATCTCGGGAACAGAAACATCGATTGGTAAATTTTTACACTTATTCTATTCAACTTTGTTTTTTGTACATTACTAATTTATATCATTTTCGGATAGAACTTTCCATGCGTGGTCCATTCATTATTTTTTTTCAAAAGTGAAACATTGTAGTTTTGAACTACCTATTCATATTTTCCTAAAAAATATATCAAGGGCTCAGATGGTAACTTGTACAATACAAAACTTTTTCATATTTTCTGTTTTCGAGATTCACCAGTAGACTTATGTGAGTATATCCGGTACACTTTATATCGTTACTATTTAGTGCAATTTACCTTAATTTTAGCATAGCTTTCGAGAGATTGTTTTGTGTTATAAGTTACCAATTGTTTGTATACACAGTGAGTGAGTTGAATTTCTACCCCTTTTTTGCCCAACAGATACATTCCTGAATTGAAACTGGAAATACTTTGGTTGATTCAAAGATGTGACTTACTGAATACATATTCATATCTAAAAAGACATTCGATGCATTCCTACTATCGTCGATAAGTAGGTAATCATCCTGAATTTTTTCGTGATAAGCTGATAAGTTTCAAAACATCGTTTGTTTACCAACTGAAAATACAGAATTTCTCAATTGTTTTTCTATTTTGAATGAACGTTGTTCTAACTGAAACATTATTTTTGTTATACGCTTTTTCAATAACATTGAAATCTGCGTTCTTGTTTCCAACAAAGGCCAATTTCTGAAGTTAAAAAAAATTCAAACTTTGAAATAAGTGTGAATATCGTGAAGAAATTACATAATTTTTCATCAGAAAATACATTTATATCGCTATATTTTGAATCTACCATGAAATATCCTCTTATTTTTTTGTGTACATAGTTTCCATTATTTTGTATATACTTTCCTACTCTGAATGTTACAGAGAAATTTGCCAGGGATGCAATTAACGCACTCATTCTGTGTCCTAATTGTTTTGTTATGTTGATATTTAAATAATTGTGAATGTGATTTCATGTTATGTTCAAAATGTTGAACAATTTTTGCTGTGGTTCTTGTTCTTATCCCGTTGTCATAATTATTTATACATATGATAGTCGAAGAAAACGAGTTAAATGCTATTTTGTATTATTTGTTAAAGACTGATTGTATGTAGTGATTTGTTTATAGTTTTTGCCAATTTGTAAATTTTTTATGGTTACAGCTGTTTAGCGTTTAAGTTTGAATGATAATTTTCACTTACCAATGAAACAAGAATAAATATAGATAATTATTATACATCTGGCTTTTTTATTTATTTTTCAGGTTTTATAATCACAGTTTTAACACAAAAAATAGTGTCGTTATAAAGATATTGTCTATTCGATATTTTATTCATATCTGATGAAATTAAAATAAATTGAATTTCATTCAGACAACACATTTTTCATCTAAAATAATAGATCTGCATAGTCTTCAATGTAGTCATGTGTTTTGTAAATGTACAAAATTCCTGAATCAGAAACAATATCGATAATTTCAAGATCATCAACTTTTTTCTAAAATTTGTCATCTCAATGGGCATCTGTTCAATCATCTTTCAATAAAGGATTTATATTTTGAGCAAGCTGAACGAATGTCAAAATAATTTGACTTTTGGGTGGTAAATATATATGGTCAGCGTTAAAGCCTTCATCATATGGGATTTTTAAAATAATGCACAATGACGTTCACATTTTTTTTTATCGATCGGCCATACCTTTTAAATGTGAAATATTTTTCAAAAAAAAATAAGTAAGTGATGATAAGATGAAAAGTTGTTAATTTTTCGGGTTTCCACCAACCTAACAACTTTCAGTCGATTCAAATTTGGTGAATTCTGAAATGACCAGTTGAAATTTAATACCTTTAAATTTGGAAGGGATGATTTTTGTTTTATAATGTTTCTAATCTAATATTAAAAAAAATATGTGAAAAGAAAATGTTTATATTTGTTGCTCTAGTTCCAAAATTTTAAGTCTTTTTCCAAATCAGTAGACCTAATGTTTCTGCGAATACACTTTTGTATCGTGCCAAAAATCAATCAAGCAAATTTTGATATGCAATATTGAAAATAGAGCCATCCACATTGCATTAAATATGATGAATTTTTTGTAACATATTTGTATTTTTTTAATATCCAATTATGAAAAATTTTATACAGAACACATCCCTCTAGCACATAAGTGTACTTAATCTCAAGGTCTTTTCAGATTTTTGAATAAGCCGAAATATTGTAAGGTTAAGATAACAAAAAAAAAGATGCTCAAGCTGGTTTAAATTTGGTAAATGGGTCGAAAACTGAAACACAAAACAACTTTTCTATGTAATATTTCACGAAATTTTGATGAATAACCCAACTTTTTGTGGCTTATTGAAAACATGTCAAATTTGACAGGTGTAGGTAGCCAACCCATGGGCAGAATTCGTAAACGACATTTTGCATTGTTTTCAAAGCAAAATCTGTTCATGAACTGAAAATTTGCAATAACTGAATGAAAAGCCCTTATGATGGACATTTTTAGGTTGATATTGTATACGAGATCATTTTTGTATCTGTCAAAAATTATCAGCCAACGTACTGCATCGTTCTTCTTGACAATTACCTTGATTTATGCAATAAAAATATGAAGCAATATAAAGTTGAAAAAAATTATAGTTTTCTTGACAAAGTTTCGAATTTGATTGAACTCATGCCCAGGGTCCTGTAACAGTGTTTCTCATATAGCGAAATTAAATGTATATTTTCAACGATCTCATATTTTCATTGAACCTTCGAAAGGTTTTCACCAGAAGAAGTTCTTTCAAAGATTTTAAAATTGAATTATTCAAAAAATATAAGGTAATTTTTGGAAAAATTTGTTTTAGTGATATATTTTATATAATAATTCATAATTTCTTGAATTTTCAAAAATACAAGCAAAGCATTTTTCATTATATGAGATACCATTGTTCCAGAGCTCCGAGGATGAATGAACTCGATTATATTCGAAACGTTAGCAAGTAAACAATAGTGTTTTCAACATATTTGAAAATACATAGTAAGTATGCTGTGGAATAAATATTTTTGGATATGAAAACACTTGGGATATAACCTGATCAGATATAATTATATATAATAATAATAATTTAATAATATTTGGAGAATCGAATACATTTTTCAATTTTCAACCTAAATAGTCTTTAATAAAAAAATTTAGAGCATTAAATTTGGATATTTCTTTTAAAAAACACTCGAGCTGCAGCAAGTGTTTTATTCAGAATATTCATCTCCGAATTCAAGGCATTAATTACATTTTCAAACAAAGTTTTTGCTGAATTTGAAAAATATTTTTACTCATGGAAGAGGTCTTGGGGGTAATGGGTACACCCCAATGAATAAGTACACAAACCGAGAATAAAATAAAAAAGCAATTTGAAATGTATTAATCTATAAGTAAAGATATGATCCAGAATTCAATTAGAAATAAAAGAAAGATTTGATTTGATTGAAAACTCGAAAATTGACAGTGACAGTTGTCAAGAAAGAAATTTCTTCTATACTACGAATCACAGCATGATTGATCACATAATCAAAGTGCGTATAGTTATTTAGGGATGCTAGGTAAGTTTTTATCAACGGTAAAATTTTTCAACGAAAATAATTCGGCCATTCAGTAATGTTACGAGAGTTTCTATGGCAAATCTACATAGTAGTTTAAGGAACAAGGAATGTAAAGACTTGTTAACATTCGAGGTAGGTGAGTACCAGCCGAGGCTTGTCGCTTGCATTCCGTGTTACTTATAACGTTTTTCCCGCTGCTTGTTGACATTTCTCCAAATTTGCCAGGATTGAAGTTTGTTTTCTTACCCTTCTTTCATGATTATTCGTTTCGCTATTTTATCCTAAGTTGCTTGTGCGCCTAACTAAGTTACCGATTAAATAGACAACAATAATATTTAAAAAGTCTCAAAACCTAAAAATTTATATAAATGAAGCTGAAGGTATTACTTGTCAAAGTCATTATTACCCTAGGCATGTAAATGACACTATTTACTTTCCGTTGCCAAGATGAATTAGTAAACGAATAATATAGGCGGGAAAAAGTATTTAATCATCAAAGTTGACAAAATTATATATTTGAACTCATGAAATAAAAAATATGGGTAATTATAGCAGCAGTGAGATATACTGTACTCCCCAAAACATAGGAATACTTTGAAGTAGTTGAATAAAAATCTATTTCTATATGTAGATATTTTCGAACTAAGTTCTAGTTTGTGTGCTTGGCTTTTTTTTTCATCTGTTCCAAACATGAGTTTTTGGGACCCAAAACAGTAAACAAATAACAATTTTTTGCTGCTCGTTCAATGATAGGACAAAAAGGCAATAGGCAGGCAGGCAATATTAATAGTTTTTATTTGTAGTAGATTAAATATTAATTTTATTTTCAAGACGTAAACCATTTATAATACTTCTCTGTCAACATTTTCATAGTACAGTACTGAAACTATGGCTAATAATGAAAAAATTGCTTAATCTATCTAGCCCTTATCTCAAAACTTAGCGATAGGTTTACTGGTCAAAAAGTCTCTAAAAAAACAACCACTGCACTCTTCGACCGTTGAATTATTCTGTTATATATTAATACTTTTTCGTAGAGCATATCCAAAAGCCTAAGCCTGTGTGGAAAGAGGACGTCTATTATTACTATTAGCCGTGGTGCTATGAACTTACTGATTTGCAGTGGCGCATTCACTTTTCAACTATAGAAAACCCGGAAAACAAGGCTGGTGTCTATTTATCGTTACTGATACATCCTAAAAAAATGTCTCTTCTACCGGGTTTGGAGATAAATCTCCAACTAAGTAACAACGAAATGAAGTTTGGTCTCTTTGAAAATTTCAAAATGCTTTTATTTTATTATTTTAATAAAACAATTTGATATTAACCTGAAATATTTATTTAATTATATACCTATCTATAAAATAAGAAATAATTCCTTTCAGAAGAAAAAACAAACACGTATACTTTTTTTACATATCGGATTCCAGGGAATAACAAATAGAATTACTTATGTCAGAATAAGTATATCATTGAGCAGATATATTTGAAAATCAGTTCCAGTGTTAAGTACAACAATTGAATTTCACTTAATTTTTTCCCAGGTAAGCAGGTTGTTTCTTCAAATCGAAGGTTCTGATTTTTACAAGTTATCACAGACTTCAAGTCTTGATTTTCGTGATTGCCTCAATGAAACTAAACCGACCCATGCAGTAGTACTAACTGTCGGGAGACCGCTGCCGCAGATCTTATTGATTATTTGCAAATTGGTGCCATTAATGAATAAGTCGTTCTTTCGTGTGAAACTCATTATTTTGCATTTAGCTTCGTTGAAAAGTAATTCGAGAGATTACTGAGATCATTTCGAAATGTCATTGTCGCTTCCAATTCTTCTAAATAGCTTGAGATTATCGGCTCGGCATTTAGGAGAAACATCATCAACAAAAAACAAATCCAAAATCGATCCTTGTGGAACGCCTGAAGTCTCGGTGAATTTGAACATTGTTTAGTTGTACTTATTTTGATTGATAGGTAGCAGTGAAAGAAAGCAAGAGCGTTTTTGTGGAACCAAATGCTTTCAACATCCAGACTAACAAATGCCTTGGTCAGTGTATATAATAGGTATTTGTATAACAATGGAGGAAAATGCTACTTTTCCTCCCGAGGATGAAATTTACTGCCCGACGCTTAGCAGAGGGGAGTAATCATTCAAGAGAGGAAAAGGCACTTTACCCCCATGTTATACATATGATTTTTCCTCCTCCCTCAAATAACAAGTAATTTTTTAATAATTTATTTATGAAACTAACAAACGATATTTATTAGAGAACTAAAACTAAGAAGTAGGTACAGTATAACTAATAGGCACGTTATTTTCATTCTTGCATCCTGCATATTTTTATTTGTGATGGAGAAATTATTTATACCAATATTAAAGGTACAGTTTTAAGCATTGGTTATTTGAATACCACTAGAAGTGAGAGCTGGAGCCAACGCGGTTTTGGTGATATTTTCATCAGCAACATTATTATATCAAGGTAGTACTCGTACTTGGCTGATTACAATCAATTTCATTAACTTCAGTGACTCCCATAATTTGGTTTGGAATTTTTCGTTTTTTGCAAGAGATTGTTGCACATACCCTTCGTAGACTTCCAACCTCCGTGTTGCTTTGAAGCAAGAATGTCTCCTCCAGAATTTGCAAGTAAACATGCCAAGGTTCTTCTGAAACTATGCCTGGTATAATTTAGGCAAGAGGCAGTTTTAAAAATTTCTTACATTTTTTAGGAATTTTAGCAATAGTATTATTTTCAACCATTTCGTTGATACATTTTCCTGTTCCATAGCAGACAAATAAACGTGTCTGATCTGTTTTAGCCGTAGCGATATATATTTTCTATAACTGTCAATATAATTAGGGCCATTCCCCGGTGAAGCATTGATTACAAACGTCCTTTGTTTATTTGTTTTAGAATCTGGTATATTTATTATTAAAATTAAACCTTTATCTTCAATAAATGAAGTGGCCATTTTAAGGGGATCGTCACACCTGCATGCTCCTGAAATTCCGAAAATGAGGAGAACCTACAAAACAAAGAAAAAATATTAAAAAAAAAAAGAAAAAAAGCTGTCGACATCTTAATTCGAACCAACACCTACAAGCCTATCATGAATATTGAGCAAAGCAAAACAGAAAAAAAAATTTATTCAAATTATAAATTATATACAGGGAGTCAATTTGAAAACCCTTAATATCTTCCTTCCAGTAAATAATATGAGGAATCGAAAAAACAGGTAAATTTTATTTTTAAGGGAGACATTTTCAAGGAATATTTATAGCCCTCGTGGTTCAACCCACTAGGAGAGGTAGATGAAACCCTTAGAATCTTAAATGGGAGTGGGAGTCAAGTGGCACATCATTTTGATTGGCGTTCAATTCTTTTTCCAATGATATCCTGACTTTTCATTTTTTGATGAGCAGTTTCCGAAAAATAGCGTTCTAAACTCACACATGTAATTAGAATTTGCCTGGTCTGAGATGCATTATTATATTGACTTCTCTTAATGAAAATGGTTAGAAGAGTAGGTTGGCACTTTTCCAACCCTTGAGTGACAGGAATACATTTATTACGCGTGAGATGTTTCATTTGTTAGTTATTTTCCTTTCGACATGCCGCGCCCTTCGAGCGCACTTTCCAACTTCTCCATGAATTATAATCATTTCAATTCTTCCTTGAAGAATGTAAACCATTTTTACACTTTTATACACTTATTAAAGTAATCACTAAACAGCCCAACAGGTGAAACTGTATTCACAATACTACCACATCGTTCAAATTTGCTAAAAAAAATTTTGTCCGAAGCAGAAACTTTTCACAGCAGATTTAGGCTATCTGTGAAACTTCTGCGATAAGAATAAAAAATTCAGCATTCAATAAACCCAACTTTACTACCATCTACGTTTTACTATTAGACTACCTTTTGATGTAAATTTTATGGAGATAATGGCTAATGTTACCCCTAATGAAGGTACCACCTAATATTCTAACCAGTTCTGGTCAAACCATGCAGGTCAGTATAGGCAAGTTCTAATAATTACCTCTGTTAGTTTGGAATGCCATTTTTCGGAAAATGCTCATCAAAAAATAATAAGTCAGGGTACCATTGGAAAAAGAATTGAACGCAAATCAAAATGATGTGCCACTTGATCCCCCTTCCCTCTTAAAATTCTAAGGGTAACATCTACCCCTTCCAGGGGGTTGAACCACGATGGCTACAAATATTCTTTGAAAGTGTCCCCACATATCGATAATGAACCGAACCAAACCAAATCAAAAATCAGAATATTCAGTTTTCAGAGGTATTCGTTCTTCGTTAAATGTTTTTGTATTATTACCTTTTTGAGTGTGGCAACATTCGTTAACTGCTAGTTTTCAGCTGGTAAGCAGTCCTTCGTACGCAGGTTCGTCAGAACCTACATGACCGATTTATTTTATTTGCGAAATTGTAATGAAGTATCTTCCGTAATTTTCAACGTAGAACCATGAAATTTTCAGGATCGATAGATACCTTACAAATGAATTCATTGTACAAAAAGAGTCATCTTACGTGATATACAGTGCACGCCAGTAGCCATAGAATCATCCATTTGTCCGGAAAGTTATATTAGGGGGCGAAATTGGCCCGAAATTTCTTCGGATTCGTGTTTATAATCGCCAAATTACTACTAATACACCTGTCTCCTCAAAAATTTTCAGTCCTGAAAAAAATCTAATTTGTCATGAAAACGCCACGTGATATACACGGGGGCTTTTCTACGAAAGCGTTGAACGGACATGCTGAAAAAAATATTATAATTGCCACTTCAAAGTGGCAATTATACATAATTGTCAGTTCAAACATTTTTTCGTGAGTTTTCCCTGAGGCACTTTCCCAGATAGATTGATGACGGTTTTTAACCCATTTCTTTGTGTCCTGCTTAATATCGCCAAACGGGATTCCGCAGGCTGGTTCTAGTCCAATGAGAGTTGTTGCTGCTCCCGCTCTCGCCAGGGCAACTGCGCTCTCATTTCCTTGGATCCCCTTATGACCTGGTACCCAGACAAGTTTTACCCTGTTCTGTGCTCCCAGGTCGTTAAGGTGTTGGTGTGCCTCCCGAACCAGTTTGGAAGTGAACCTACATGAACGCAGGGCTTTAATCGCCGCCTGACTGTCGGAGAGAATCGTTATGGGTTGGTTTCTAGGACCCCTCCTTAGAATCTCTCTCGTGCAGACGGAGATTGCCGTTACCTCGGCTTGGAATATAGAGGCTTGAGTGCCGAGGCTTAGGCTGATGTCTTTCCTTGGTCTCTTCCCGTATATTCCAGCCCTAATTGAAAGTTAGTCGCATATTAGAGCTACTGATATGAGACAGTTTTGTCGAAGTTATAACTTTTCAATATTCCAGAAATTTCGTGATTATCAAAAAATGCCAAAAAGTAAAAGATTCAATAGAACGTTCAAACTCGAGAGGTATAGGTAGAATCGTAAAAGAGACAACTTTTTCCTTTATATTTTTCTGAAATTCGAATAAATAAGCCTATTTTCAGAGATTATCTCAACAAAAAATGTACTTTTGGCAGTCACGTGACCACATCCATCCGAGTACGTCATTTTTCATATTTTTCAAATCACTACTCAACGCCCAAGTTGAATTTCAAATTGAATTACGAATACAAGTTATGATGCGAAATTTTTTAAGGATATTTTATGCGAGAAGATTCTGTACATTAAAGGAACTGAAATCTATCGTTCGCAAAATGAGTATTATTCATTATAATATGTCATGAAATAATACAAATCACATAGAAGAGTGACAAATACTTATTATAGCATATACTCAATGTAACAAGGAGATAATTTCTGATTTTAGAGTATATAAATCAATCGCTGCAATAGAATCTGATGTTAAAGTTAATCCCTTTTCATTGATTGTTATACATGAAAATTCGAAGACGTCTCGATCACAAGGTTCATCTGTATGTTGAATTCTTGGAAAGTCAGAACACTCTTCAATGTCGATGTCATGTCACATGAATAATCCTGAGCACCATAAATTTGTGGCATTTGATACATAATAAAAGGGCGTCTTTTTGAAGAAATACTATTTCTGGAACCTGCGATTCGATGTAGACTCGTCGCATAATGTATCGAGCTCCTTCTGCAACTGTCAATATTATGAGCAAAAAGTACCCAATTAACTCTTTTGACCTACAGTCTTTCCAGTTACAAAGCTAGATTCACTTTTATGCCTTATGCCATTCCACTGCCAAAGCCAAATGAGAACACTTGCAAACCCCGGCTTTATATGCTTTGGTTCGCAATCTTTCTTTCGATTTGTAAATTCAGCTCATACTTAAATCACTAAGTATTTCACGAAATAGTATTGGTTCGTTTTTGTTTCTATGAAAACAAAGATTTTCTAAGATATCTACGGAATAAAAAATCCCAACCAATAGGTATAGATCTAATTGAACACAGAAATATATTCATTGAACTCACTAGAATAATTTTCATAAAGCACAATTGATTAAGGGATTCGTCTAGTTGAGATCCTGAGAAAAAACCATCATCTTTCTATGTATCAAAAATATTTAGCCAAAATTGAGCGTGATATTTTCGCAAAATAGCCCACCAAGCCTCAATTCTTTGATTTGCCTAGCTAGTACCATAAAAAAATGCTGGTATTCTATCTTGCGTAGATCCAAAAATACTTTCTCAGAAAACATTGCATTTCCTCGACAATGCCATTCTCTGTGCCCATATCTGATCAGCTCTCAGGCTACGTGGGCAGCCACCCAAGGCTCTTACAGAATCCAAATAGTAATTTGCAATAAGTCTTGGATTGTTCGTGTTGTTAACCGCTTTTTACCATATAATACGTCTCGAAAATCCATCAACACACTGATACATATTCCAAAAGGTTTGAGTTTATCATAACAATCCATGTGCCATAAGTAATTTGGGCCCTTGTTCTCATATTGTCTTCTGCAGTCTGCCTCTCTAACGCATTTCAGGATCAAGTATGTGGAGTAAAAGCCTGATTTTTTCTTGCGTGATTGTAAAATTATTTTGCAAGCATTTCAGATGCATCCATTTGTATCCATGTAATGGACCATAATTTTTCAAATTTTCATATAGAAACTTTACAAAAGTCAGTAATCAGTGAAGTTTTTTCTTCTGAATAAATTTAGATTTCTGGGTTTCTTTCTCAAATGCCTCTCACTAATGATAAAATTGTGATTCAGTGCTAGTCAGGAAACTATTTCTACCTGTTAAAGACTAAGTGTGAAATAGAATTTTATGAGTTCATCCATATTTCTAAACACTTATCACTAAACATCATCAAACTCAACACTCAACTTCACTTACAATTATGTATAATTGCCAGTTTGAACTGACAAATATGTATAATTGCCAGTTTTATCTGACAATTATGTATAATTACCATTTTAAACTGACAATTATGTATAATTGCCAGTTTGAACTAGCAATTATGTATAATATTGCCAGTTTGAACAGACAATTATGTATAATTGCCAGTTTGAAGTGGCAATTATAATATTTTTCCCAGCATGTCCGTTCAGCGCTTTCCTACATTTCCATGGGAAGTGAAACAAACTAAAAGTTTTCAGAACTTAAATTTGTTCAGGAGACAGGTGTATTCTTAGTAATTTAGGGATCATGAACCCGAAGGAATTTTGGGCCAATTTTGCACCCTAATATAACTTTCCGGAAAAATGGGTGGTTTCATCGCTGCTGGCGTGCAGTGTATATCTCGTAGGATGACCCCTTTCATGCAGAGAGTTCATCTCTAGTGTATCTATTGATCCTGGAAATTTCATGATTTTTCGTCAAAAATTACAGAAGATACGAAGGTGTTTCCATGAGAAGTGAACCACACTGTACTTATGTTTTTGTTAGAGGTAGTGGATGAGAGCTATGACCCGTCGCAGAGAACAAATTTACGTTTAGGAAGTCGTCTACTGAACATAGGCTGTTACAGGCTAGACTACGTATAGGGTATTATAGTGATGTAGTTGAGTCAATGTTTTCGGTTTCCATTTCAATCATTTTATGAGTTGTTGCCTGTAAGCGACGCGCAGATATATTCAAGCCCTTAAGAGAATCCACTACCTCTATCTGCAAATAAATTGTATTGTATATCGTTTTGTTCGGTAAAAAAAAGCCAGAGGAAATTTTTCATGTGTGGTTATGCTTCAAGTTTATTCGGTGTGTTCAATCGCCTTCCTTCATTACCCCTTCTGGATCCGCCAATGGAACATCACCCCGTATATTCTCAGAATGCAATACCTCCCACCAGTTAATAGGAACAATTAAGCTCAGCATAACAAGCAATCAGTACGAGTTTCATTAAGCAATCCTCCAGCAAAACCCGAGTTTTGATTGGGGTTAACTTAAGCCCATGCGATATCAAAGGTCTGATTTATAACAGGAAGTAGCGTAATGAGTTCGAACAGGTGGCGCGCGGAGGTGATCACAGCCTTCTTGTGGGAACAATCGACGATAGTCTGGGATGGAAAGAATCTTTTCTGAAAGATGCCATTGACGATTCAGGAATGCTTTCGAAGAATTATTTGACTGATTTACACGGAATAGTGAAATGTCATCGCGTAATTTTGATATCAGGTGGACGGCGATATATTTGTGAAACACCTTTTACGAGGGTTTACTACTTGAGATGGACAAATAAAAATAAATTAAATATTTATTTATAATCGGAAAATGCTTTATTGTTTTTCAAAATATTCTCCATTAAGACATTGACGGATTGTACCACCGGAATAACGGAAAATTTCCCGGTAGTCCCTCACGGAGGAGACCCTAAAAGTGGCCCACCATTTCTTTCTTTTGGCCATTGATGTCGATAATTTTGAAAGGAGAAATTTCCATTTAACTAGTTTTATAACATTTTTGGGGACTAAAATATTCATCGTAAAGGAATAATAAAAAGTTGGAATATTAAATATTTCGACGTTTTCGCTACGAGAAATGTCTCGACTGGCATGCATTTCTCATGCAGGGTGGGCACGCATGTATCTGCATCGGCCATTTTATAAATAAAAGTGCTTATGCTCGAGATTTTGGAAAACTTTTCAAGAGAGCTTAGTGCTCATGTCAATGCATGACTCCTTTCCACTCCAGATAAATTCAACTCGAGAACTGTTGAAGATGGAGCAATTATGCAAACGCCGATCGATTTAGAATGATCAAATTAGTATAATCTGTAAATTTCGAGTCAATCGATGTAAAAATAAAATATTCAAAAAATCGATAAGTCCCTTAAAAATCATGAAAAATACAAAATCGGTATATTCACTTGTAATCGGCACTATATACGCAAAATTCCATGCAGATATCGAAAACATTTGATCTGTTTATGCTGAGATTCAAGGTTTTGCATATAAAAAGAATACAACGTCAAAAATGTCACGAATAGGATTGGAAAAAAATATGGAGGGAAATGACTCCTTTCCACTACAAATGTACTCTTCAATTCGAGAACGGTTGAAGATAGAGCAAATCTGCTAACGCCACTCGATTCAAAATGATTAAATTAGTATAATTTGTGAATTTCGAGTCAATCGATGTAGAAATAAAATATTCGAAAAATCGAAAAATACCAAAGGGGTAGACCCCTAAAAACCATGAAAAATACAAAATAAGCATATTCGCTCGCAATCCGCACTATGTATGTAAAATTTCATGCAGATTTTGAAACTATATGATTTATTCATGCTCAGGTCCGAGGTTTGGCATATAAAAAGAAAAAATGTCACGAATAGGATTGGAAAAAAATATGGAGGGAAATGACTCCTTTCCACTACAAATGTACTCTTCAATTCGAGAACGGTTGAAGATAGAGCAAAACTGCTAACGCCACTCGATTCAAAATGATTAAATTAGTATAATTTGTGAATTTCGAGTCAATCGATGTAGAAATAAAATATTCGAAAAATCGAAAAATACCAAAGGGGTAGACCCCTAAAAACCATGAAAAATACAAAATAAGCATATTCGCTCGCAATCCGCACTATGTATGTAAAATTTCAGGCAGATTTTGAAACTATATGATTTATTCATGCTCAGGTCCGAGGTTTGGCATATAAAAAGAAAAAATGTCACGAATAGGATTGGAAAAAAATATGAATGTAAATTACTCCTTTCCACTCCAGATGAACTCTTCATCTCGGGAACGGTTGAAGATAGAGTAATTCTGCGAACGCCAATCGATTCAGAATAATCAAGTTAATCTGTGAATTTTGAGTCAGTCGATGTGAAACAGAATCATTCAAAAAATCGAAAAATCAAGAAAAATGAAAAATCGTCACATTGATTTGAAATTTGCTTATATACGCAGAATTTCATGCAGGTTCTGTATTATTTACGACTTTGAAGTCAGAATTTAATTTTCAACTTGAAAATAAGAAATTCCGAATTCAAAGTCGAAAATTCTTGACTTTGTTGGAGAAATAAAACTCCGTCTCCAAAGGAAATTCAGAGTTTGAAGTCGGAGAAATGAAAACTACCATGCATGGTATAAAAAACACTTAGTACAATTTTAAGTACTGAATGTACTGGAGTTTTATCCCGACATCAAAACGGTATTTTTACAAAACAGTCACCAAGTGACCATCTTCCGGAGTGAAATATTTGAACTGACGGGATAAGACTTTTTCCAATTCAATAAAAATTTTACTTATATAAATATTTCTTTAAACGACAATAATAACGTTTATTGTCCATAAATATGCAAATACAGTACATAAAAGTCAATAAAAGAATATAACAAATAAACGTAATATGTCACGAAAGCATCGCTTGTGTGTGACAGACATTTTTTAAAATACTGTTACGAGATTGATAAAAATCCCCTAGCTACGCCGCTGAATCGACTCGCAAGCGTATCGTCGATAATGATTCCTAGAAATAGGCAGATAGATGATTGCCGGTAATGATTATTCGGGATGACCGAACCGTCGCATTGCGAAGATTCTGGTTACACTTGAGTTACCTATATAAACGCGAGATTTCACTGGGATGGGAAGGAAGAAGGTTATGAAGAAGTGGTAAGCAGTTTTGAAGAAGTATAGAAGTGTTTGGAATATTTAGTTAGTTGTATTGTTGTATAGATCTAAGTGTTTAATCAGTCAGTGAAGTAGTTGTATGTTTTTAGTGAAGTTATAAAATAAACAGTTTAGTAGTGTGCTGGGTATATATTTTAGTAAAAACGTAACAATACAATTAAGAAAACTGGGGGGGAAACATTTTCCTTCTGAGGTATGTATATAGTTTCTTCTACTACCTTTGAGGTCGTCATTTTTATAATGATCTGAAAATTATAATGCGTGCATTCTTATAAAAACAACTGCAGAAAGTTGTGGAACTATATACGGCTAAATGACAAAAATCAAGTAAGTGTTGCGTTGCATCGTCATCGTGTTGACAACGCTTTGTTTATATGACATTTTTGGAGATACAAACATAACAGTTGTCATAAGCTATCAAAATGTGTGAAAATGAGTTCCAACAGATCGCTGAGGAGGCAAAATTGATTTCAATGCATCTTCTTCCTGATAAATCGAGAGGGCAATATGAAAATGAATATAGTGTATTCAAAAATGGTTGGAAGAGCGCGGAGTAAAAATATGCCACCCTAGTATTTTTTTCGCAGCGAACAAGATAATTACAACCAACAACATTATGGAGAAAATATAGTATATCGTTAGGGAAAATATAGACAAGTGTACAAAATTAATAGCATTCCTCAAAAGAAAAGCCAGCGCCAAAGAAATCTCTGACTTTTGAAAGAAATTAAATTTTAAGGTTTTTGACAGAGGGCTCGGAAGAAAATTATTTGCATATAATAATAATAATAATAATACTCCCTCATTAACACTCTTTGAGTTTACCCAAAGGCATAGCCTGTGCGGGTAGAGGAAGGCTATTATTATTATTTGCCATGGCGCTCCGTGGCGACTTACTGATGTTTTAGGTGGCGTATTCACTTTTCAGCTGTAGGAAAACCTACAGCACCACTTCGGGTGGTCGGTGTGCCAAGCTAGCACTAGACGAGATTGGCATCTAGACAACACACAGTACACTTGCTTTTCAACAAGGTATACGGTCGTCCATCGAATCCGATATAAAGTCTCTTGTACTTACATCGGGCTCGAACCGACTATGGCTATGTTGGAGTTTAGAACGGCCTGTGCATTAGACCGCTGATCCACCGACCACAATTCAATGTCCGTATGGTAAAGTAGATGTTTTCTGTCAGATATTTGCCTCATTTTTGAACTACTTTATAAGTAGTTGAGAAAAATTCTCGTACCTACATCGGATTCGAACCGACTATCGCTATGCTGGAGTTTCGAACGGCCTGTGCATTAGACCGCTGATCCACCGACCACCTCGAAGGTAAGCTCTTTTATTTGCGAAGATCTGATTGATATCGACGTTAAAGAACTTGATGATCGTGGCGATATGGTAATACTTATCTTTCCGATGATAAAAACATAGACAAAGTTACCGACAGCCCAAAACATCGCACTCCAGATTTTTGATTACTGTTTAGGATCTGTCAATGTTATCGGAAAGAATACAATGGCTGAAATTACATTTAAAATTCCAGCAATTTTGAAATTAGGGACCCCCCAACGTTATACCGGCCATTGTTTCCGAAGAACTTGGTGAAACTTGGAGGCAGCATGGAGTTTGGGAGTATGGGAAGATTGCTGAGGGATATGTCACAGAATCATTGACAAGAAAAAGGAAAATTGCAAGTAAAATCATTACTGGTAGGGAATTCACTTCAATGACAAGTTCTTCTAGGGATCACGTTGATAATTTTGTGTCGAAAGCTCTTCCTTCATTGGAAAGAAACCTTGCAAGCAGCCACACTACGTCAATAAGTAATCATCAAGAAGAATTGGTTGATATTTCAGCAGAAAATAGCTTTTCAGGAGGGATTACTTTCAATAATTTGACAAAACTGTACAATTAATTTAGGTCGTTGAGTTTTTCATATCATGTATTATATTGTTGCTCAATTAAAAAAGAAAATAGACGTTTATGTATGTTTATATTTATTTTCATAAAACTTCTTACAAAATCAAACAGATAAGTTGAAAAAAAACTCTTGCCTATGTGAAAGTATAAAAAAACGTTTTTCTTAGAGAAGCGAAGTTTTATATCTAGTACTTTCCTGATACAACTCCCAAACTAACCTGGAATTTTCGGAATTTTTGTAGTACGGTGTAACATAAAGCAACGTCGGGTGGGTAAACGTTCGCTCGGTTCGCTAGTTCATAATAATCAAGTTCAAGGCTATGTTGATTCATCTCTAAGACACATTCCGATCTAGTGACAATCTCCTGGATCTGATCAATAAACAGAATCGATTTTCAACTGAAAAACATTCCTCGTCAGCATTCTGTTTGCATGGCTAGCATGTACAATCAGCATTTCCGAACTATCTCACGATTCATGCTCAAACAGTATACAAAAATCAATTAAAGCTAGAAAAACATCCTGGACATTCATCCGACATCGACAAAATGCTTACAATAGACTCTTTATCTGCAGACACAAATCAAAATGCATTATATCCAATTTCAAAAGATATTGAAGCGAGACAACTTTTCGTGGGAGAAAGAGCCGCAGTATGAAGGATATTGTCAACATTTCACTGGCGTGCCACTTTACCCATAATTTGGAGTTTGAAAAATATATTTCTGTTTCCGTTCACATGTAGTGCTATATGTTATAGGAATAATATATGCAAACACTATATTCTTAAAACGAAAAGATAACTCATATTAGCACAAGGTGAATTACAGAAAATCACTCATTTATTTTATTGCGAAATGCATTCAACAATACCGGAGTGAATGATCCCGAAAAAAATCATATTAGCAACAATCTCAAATACTAGTAACTCAGTAATTCAATATGTTGAAAAGCCTAAAAAAACGGCGAAGTTATTACACTCACTGCACCACAAATTTTTAAAATACCATAAGTTATTCGGAAAGATTTAAAAATTATTGAAAATTTCTTATTTTTGTTGCATATGATAAAGGAGAATATGGATATACGGATTATGCATTTAGTCAGTCAGAATTTTAAAGAAAGATATTCTTTATAATTTAAGACCAATTTATGATTCTAACATTTGACTGAAACAGAATTTAAAATGAAATGTAATCGGTTCAAAAGTTTTATCAGTTAACTTTATGGACATACTGTATACCTAATTAGATGTCATCATGAAAAGGAAGTGACATTGGAATCACTGACCGCTTCCGTTCGAATAAATAATTTCAATTTGAGTTTAAAAAAATCCACATACATTTAAAAAAAGCATGTTTCCATGGATTGAGAGTTAAACATCAAAAAAGATATTTGGCATTCTCCAAAATATTCCGCAGTATGTACCTACGTTTTGTCACACTCAGTACATGCTGTTATAAATAATTTTGGATTTTAAATTATTTTGGAGTATTTGTTTCAGTATTGGGAGAAACTGTTTTATTTTTAAGCCATTTTGAACTTGGAGAACCACTCTGAATGTAAGTACCTAACATTTTTTTCTATATACTGTTCAAAGCGTTTTCTTTTTAACGAGTGCCATCTTACATAATTTATTCTGTTTTAATCTAAACTCTATTCAAGAATTCTACTCTATTTTATTTTTCAAATACTCCAGGTTCCTATATATGAACCAACTGTCTTTCGAAACTTCTCAACTTCACAATTGGTTTTCTTCAACATTACGACAGAATCCCTGTCAACTCTTCAATGAAAATTTCAATTTTATATTTTGATCCTCATCTAATTTTTGTCGAAGGGGTGTTTTCACTTATTCAACATTTTATCGTTGTTACAATTCGACGATAAGTAATTTGTGATAGTGTAAAACCATTTGATTCAGTTACGCCACTGACTGTCAACACACATCACAGCATCCAGGTGGATATTATCCTTTGGTACACACAGTTGGCTAAGTATTCAGTAATGCCAAATGTGCGTGTGTGATTTCACATAAAAGAGTTCATAAGAAAGCACAATAGTATTTATTGAGAAAGGATTTTTCAATTTTGGAAGGATGGTTTGTTGTTTTGTGGCTCGAAGACTTGTTGTTCGCGGTTCAAAATTAGATTTTGCCGAATTCCACTTTTTTAAACTGTGAAAAAGTTGTTTCATCTGGAAGAGCTGACGTAATATTAGATTTGTACACAAAGTGTTCAATGGAGAACGTACTTTGAGTTGTCAAATATTTACAAATTAACAATGACATAACATACATATAATGATGATGTAATTGAAGATCGAAACTAGTAACAAACTCGAAAAAGTCGAGGTACCCTTTCCTCCAGACGTTTTCACGAAGTGGAAAAATGAATCAAACATCTGTCAGAAAACAAGTACTTCCCTGCCTAATGCCACGACGGACATTGAGCTACATCTAACAGATATTTGTGCAACGTTCTTCCAAAAAGACCTGATTGCAAGTGCTTGTCTCGTAATTAAACAGCAGATTATCTTTCATTTGGCTGGGAATGACCACCTGCAGACATGCACGTTTCGAGGTTTTGCCTCTCATCAGTGCCAGGGTAGGTCGGACAACATTATAATTGTCTCGTCCCTGCCAAATGAATAATAATCAATTGTTCAACCAATATTTCCTCATAAATAGACCCGCGACCAACCCGTGAAAACAGTGTGGAACACAACTGAAAAAATGTTGCAGAGCATGTATTCCAAAAAGTTTAATTTACTTTCAACTCTTTCACTGATATGGCATTAAGAAATCCCGTGATACACGTAATTCTAAACGAAAGAATTTACACGATAATTCAGTAAAACGTAAAAATAATTCAGTCGCATTAACTAAAAGAGAAATTGTTAAAATGGCATTAATATGGGATAAATATAGTCCCATAGGTCTTTTAGAAAGATTTTTTCTCATCGCTACATATGAATTAGCTTGGCGAGGGGGTGAAGATGCGAATTGTAAAGGACACTATTTTAAAGAAGAAAAATCAAATGATGGTGATTTGAGTGGTCGCATTGAATATAATACAGTTTTTTGCAAAACATGTCAAAGTGGTTCAAAAAAGTGCTGCGATAGTAAATAGCTAATAAAACACATAGAAAACCCTAGCATATGCCCAGAAACATTATTTTATGAAATATAATCACATACACCAAACCATATTGGCTGGTGGCTTAGCGGTCTAATGCACAGGCCGTTCGAAACTCCAGCATAGCGATAGTCGGTTCGAGCCCGATATAGTACAAGAGAATTTTTCTCAACTACTTTGTATCGGATCGATAGGCGACTGCATGCCTTGTTGACAGTTGTCTAGATGCCAATCTCGTCTAGTGCTAGCTTGAAGTGCACACTGACCACCTGAGGTGGTGCTGTAGGTTTTCCGGGGTTTCCTATAGCTGAAAAGTGAATACATCACCTAAAACATCAGTAAGTCGCCACGGCATATAATAATAATAGCCGTCCTCTACCCGCACAGACTATGCATGGGTACAGTCAACGAGTGTTTATGAGGGAGTATTATTATTATATTATTTTTATTATATTACTACTAATAGCTTATTTATAACTCCAAATCAGTTTTGAAAAAATACTTCATCAAAAGTTTGGTACAAAAATGTTCCTATAGGAATCGACGAAATTATTAAGTGGACGAAATTTTCAGCTGAAAAAATTGTACTAGATACAAAAAATTAAAAATATCTAATCATTCTCATCGCTCGAGCACTGTTTCAACTTTAGCTAAAGCAAGTATTAATTAACTAGAATTATTTAAAATAACTAGACATTCCTCTTCCAAATCTTTAAAGCCTTATTCACAAATTGATGATGAGCATCATTCGCAGATGAAACTTTGGATAATGAATTAGCCAAAGTTTCAACAGCATCCATGTCAATGTCAACAACAAAGTAAATGAGCAAATGTCTACTGAACCAATTGTAAATAATAATTGTATTTTTAAAATTGTTTTTTTGTTGTTTTTCTTTTAGTTTGTGGAGTTTATTTGAATTGAGTTTTCGATTAATGGGATTTCTTACCAGATACCACGCGAGCTCAGATCTAGCAGGACATTTTTACGGTGGTTTTCTCGTTTTTACTTTCATTTAGGTAATTTAAATCGATCTGTTCTGACAAAATCACGAGAAGGTAGCTTTCGTTACATTGCCAATGAAAGTATTCGAAAACAATAAAAAAAATATCCGTTGTATTTTGTGAATTTTCTGGAATATGGAAGAAATATGATGGAAAATAATGAGATCTTTTCAATTTTCGACATTTTCAATAATATAGGAATGTAAGCTTTCACGGCTGGAATGTAAGCCAACCAAAATATTTTCAATAATAATTTGGGATTTTTGAAATTCCAGAAAAAGAATTATTTGTTTCGCTATTCAGTGGACTTTCCAAAAAATGGTTCCTGTGAAATTTGGTGACTCAAACATGGATAACATGAATTTCTCAGGTTTTTATCTAGTTCGTCGGGATGGGTGATAATCAATTTATTTCAACGCTTGGAATATGTATGGTAATAATCTGTCAATCAAATACTTTTTTCCAAAAATAATTGATTGAGCTCATCAGATAGATGAATATTCATACATCGGACAAAAATATAGTCAGACAGATATACAGTCAGACAGACAAACAGCCTGGATACAGTTACACAGGTGAGCGGACCTACAGACAGACAGGTAAGAATACACGGAACCCAGACAGATATAATAATGATGAAGTAGTTTTGACGTCTGTAATTGAATTTAAAATCGAGAATAAGATTTTGACATAGCAGACGGAAAGATGAAAATTAGATATAAAGTTACCATAGATTGATCTCGCTTCTTGAAAGGTTGAGGTCTGTTTGGGAAGCTGTAGAAAGAACATAAGTCACAGTCGTCTTATATCGAGCACATCGAGACTATTTCGGCAACGGTTGGAAATATCGAAGACAAACAAAAATCAAATGAAATCACAGTAGAGTACCTTTTATCTGAAACATTTTCAAAAATATTGATTGCACATATTATATATTATAAAAACTGCAATATTATTACTATAACTATATGACCGTTATTATCTTTGGCACTGAAAATCATGAAAAATTATGTGATATAATTTAAGTCATTTGAACTCTAACCATTGTAGTTCATTCCGTAATATGTGTCATTAAATTCGAACCAGAGGATTCGAAAGGAACTAACATGTACCTGGATGTTTGGTTGGAACTATGGAAGTTAATGATTATGAATCTGTTCAATATTTTTATATTTCGATTCGTTTCCGAGATTTTTTATAATTTCTATAAAATTTGTTCAAGTTTTTGCATTAGACTGTTTCTTTTATGAAATGATCACCTTTTGCCAAGTTCGCCCAATTCCTCATGAAAAATCAAACTATTTTCAAGAGGAAATAAAAACACTGACAGATAATTCTCTACACTTATAAATCAGTTTAAATATAATACTATATGTTCCTGTATACACCGCATGAACTGTATTCATTATTGAATAATAAATTGAAAATAGTTATTTTTCTACAAGCGTGCGTGTTCCGCCCTATTCCCGGACGCAATTTAGTTTGAGAGGTGTCATATTCCCGCACTAGTGCGGGAAAAATTTTCCCGCACGCTAATGTCACTTCAAGTGAGTTTTTCCCGCACTAGTGCGGTAATAATTTTTCCTGCACGTGAAAGTTTGTTCAAGAGCATCACATAAGATGTTTCAATGCTCTTGTAGAACAAATGTTGATCCTTACTCATACGGAAAGGTAGTACCTCGACTGCTTACCCGAACTCCGCTTTGCGTCGTTCGGGTAACGGCAGTCTCATGCGGGAATAGTACTCTTTCCGTACTTGTTAGGATAATAACTATTTCCTAACAAGTGCGGAAAGTGTTACTTTTCCGCATGCAAATACAGTTAAGCGAACAACGCGACCAAGACAAGACAATCGAAGAATTATCAGAAAAACCCAGCTATCACCTTCCATACAACAACGAGAAGATTAGGAACAAGTACAACATCAAGAGCTGCAGTACCTTTGTAAGATTCTTCACCAAGACGAAAGCAGAAAATGCAACAGAGTCAGCAACAACTGGGTTGAAGAGGTCGCATGTGAATGTGGAGATTCCTACATCGGAGAGACCAAGAGACTGTTATCCGTATGAATAGCCGAACACAAAAAGAGGATTCATAGAGAGGAACATTGATTCAAATGCAAATTCATACAAATTGCATTTTCCTTTAGTGAGACAAGTGTGAAAATAAAAAACGTAGGAAGACCGGTCATGGATCGTTTGGGAGAAAAAAAGCGCGACACAACACCGCGAGTAATTATAGCATAATTATTACACCACACTACAATCAATCAAAACGTAAAAAATCTTAAAGTAGAAATGTTTCAACCTTCAGGACGATAGATGCCCGAAATGCCAGTAATATAAGTATAAAACAATTTAAATATTTAAAAAACTTTGACTAAAGTATGCTAAATCCATTCATTAATGAAACTTTTGAAATGGTAGAGGGGATACAAATGTTTAATGATGGGGCACGTAGGTGCCGCGTGAAAAGTCATCACCACCCGGTGCCTTCCTGAAAAGAGACACCTGTAGATCGCCTCCGCTGATGCTTTTAACGTTCTGTAACCCCAGACTGTGTTGTCGCTCAAAGGATACGCGGACCAACATCTGTTTCAGAGCAATTTTCCCGAAAAACTATTGGCAATACAAAATTTCAGGTGATTTTGCCTGAGAAGAAAGGAGTTTAGGGTAATAATTATTATAAACCTTGACAATGGCATTCCTTGGGCCGCTTTGCGTCGTTTGGGTGACGGCAGTAGCATGTGGAAAATGTACTCTTTCCGTACTTGTTAGGATAATAACAATTTTCTAACAATTCTAAAAAAAATATAGTACATACAGGCCAACTTATAAAATATCATTCAACTGATAAAATGATTAAAAATCACTATAAAATTATATCAGGGAATAATAGGATATACTTCTCAACAGGAGATATTTTCTTCTCTTTTGAAGATGCATATATTCTTCGAGTCTTTAATAGATTTTGTAAAAGCATTGGGTAATTTACAGCCGTTATAGTACAGTTTTTTATAGGTGATTGTTTAGGTTGTAGCAATCTGTTTTTCATTTTCTTTCCGTTGTTGTATTATTTCAGATTCAAAGTAATTTTTGGTTTGTAAAACGAAGCAAACAACTTCATAGATGTATACTGAGGTTATTGTTGAAGTTGACAGGCTTTTGAAGTGTTTCCTGCATTGGTCCAATATTACTCAAAATACGGACCGCTTTTTTCTGTAGAACAAAGATTCAATCAGTAGAGTTTCCCCAGTGCATTATACCGTACTTCAGATTTGAGTGGAAACAACCAATATAAAGGCTTTCAACAATACTTCTGCTACACTGTTGAGAAGATATGCTGAGTACATAACACATTTTCGCAAGTTTTGGTGACAAGGCATTAATGTTGGTAGTCTATTTCAGATTACTTCGCAGGACAAGCCCTAGAAGCTAGTGAATGAAATTGGAGCATGTAATATTGGTGTTAAGACTATTTCATTAAAAGTTTACATCTGAGACCCAACATTTTTGAAAGCCACTGCTATTCATCATTATTGAAAAAAATACAATTTTTTTTACCCCATTCATAGATTTTGGAGTAAATATGTTGCGCTTAATTCATGGCATCATCAATGTTTGTTGTTTATGATCAAGGAATTAGTGTCGTCAGTATCAGCTACAAGACGAGTAGACAGTTTCTTAATTTGTTCTAAGAGACCGATAAGGTATACAAGAAATAATGCTGGTCTCAGGAGGGACCCCTGGGGAACATCGATATTTACTAGTTTCAAAATAGAAGTAAAACTATTACATTTCACTTGCTGATACCTATTTCCAATGAACGAGCCAAACCATTGGAGAGCAGTTCTCCTGACACCATATATCTGTAATTTATGAAGGAGAATTTCATGATCGACCCAGTCGAAAGCCTTGGAGAAGTCAATAAATAACCCTAGAGCCATTTTTTTGGAATCCAACGCTTTAGTTACCTCATCAATGAAGTCACACAGTGCTGTGTCAGTTATCTTGTTTTTTAAGAAACCATGCGTCAATCTGAGAGTCAGCATTGTCTGTCAGGAATTTCATAACCTTCAAATTCATTATAGCCTCAAGTACTTTACTGAAACTTGAGCACGAGGTTATAGCCCTATAGTTCTGTGTGACCTTTTTTGTGCAGTTATATAACATTGGATGTTTTAAGTCTTGATGGAAAAATTCCTTGAGAAATTGATAAATTTAGCAGGTGAGTAAGTGGTTCACTAATTTCAGATTGTTTTCAGTATTCTAGAATTAGTACTTTTCAGTTTTTTTATTAATTCCTTAACTTCAAAGTGATCAACAGGACAAAAGAAAAGAGATTTACTGGGAACTTGGATACTGTTATTAATGTAGTCATGATCAACTTTGTTCGTGTTACCGTTTCTTAAGGTAGAATAACTATTTAAAATAATTTGGGGTACTTTATATCTATATCTTCATTTGGTAAAATTGTAAAACGGAGCATTGAATATTTTGACCATAATGTGGGAGGTTGAAACTGTTGAAGGGAGAGTTTTAGAAAATACACCAAAATTACCTCCTCATTGATTTTTTCACTCTTTTTTCCCTCATCTAATTTAGATCATACTCTTTGTCGTACCAGAATCTTGATTTTTCTGGTAACAAAGACACATTCAGTAATTTTTCATCTTCCTGTATGTCATCGCGTATAACATTTTCTTCTCATTTGTTTAATTCGTCTATATTTCCTCTAATATAATATAATTCCTTGCCCTTAAATATTAAATCTAAATTAAACAGTCATTTTGTTGATTGAACATCCCTCCAAACTATTTTTCAAATAATAGATATTAATTTGTGTCATATCTGATAAAAGAAATGTACTTAATTTTTTTGTGAATTTGAATATTATTGCAGGTTGAGCCAGACCAGTCTTTGACTAAGCCCCGCCTTAATAAAGTTATTTTTATAATTATCTGTACCACTATATATTTATTATATTTATATATAAATTCATTAAACTCGGTATCAAATGGATATAGATATCAAAATTTCTTGCAAACTGTCTTGAAACAACTAGATTTACTGTTTTTTTTTTCTTCACTCCAATGGTTATTTTAGCTCCATTATTGTATTTAATTGAAAATATAAAATCGCTCAATATATTTGAAACACCATATTATTCGTTGATTTGGTGGTTTTATGAAGCAGGTGTAAGAAGAAAATCATGTTTTTCACCGGATTTAAGTATCTTTTCCTCCCTTTGTGTTTGCTGCCCTCGGGCCCTAATAAGCCAACCTCGCATGTGGGAGGGAAAGTGACACTTTCCTCTCTTGTTAAACAAATAGTTTATTGCTCATTGAAATAATAAATGTACCTTGAAACACTTATTTCAAACTAAGTAAGAGTTACATTCGTTCAGGTGATCTGTTCTTCAATTCGAATATTGCAGAAGTATCTGACAGATATAATTCAACAGTAATCGCTATATCAGCCTAGAAAGCCACTGTGTTGTTGAAAAATTGCCTTAGGTTAAAGGTGTTTTATTTTAATTATTATGACATGAACCTTTTCTTGAAATGTTTTCCATTTTTAACTTAATATTATTTATCGACTTCCACAATGCAATGGTGAAACAATGAAGTCTGGAGAATGACAAAATTTCACAAATCAGTGTGATCTACATAGTTGAATAAACTGTCAGGACAAATCGTAGCAAACAAAAAGAAATACGAAACTCCAATAAATTGAAGAAAAAATCGAATTTCCTATTCAAATCCAGTACGCCGGAGAATTCTTCCCCCATGTTCGATAACGATCGTCAGATAAAAAATAAGACGAGAAGCTATCAAGTACGAAGAATAAAAAGAATGCCTCCATTGGGCACATATGGAATTACAGGCCCATTGTTTGGCAGAGACAACAGAACTCCAGGTGGGTCCTATCTATGTGCGATTCACTCTTGGTTGAGTCTCTATGCAACGCAAATAAGAATACGGCAAACATTACCGAAGTTCCCATGCTTCGTCTCTTCAGATTGCAGCGCAGGTTTGGGGAGGAGAGAGTACCAGGGTCGGACCAGCTTGTTAACCCATCAGACCATCATCTATCTATAGCCATCGAAAATATAGCTAAAAACAACATTTACTTTGGCTGTAGCAATAGTTTCGAAATCTACGGTAATTAATTGCATTGTATATTGTATTGATTATACTAAGGGTGACGAGTACCCTGCGACATATTATGAGATTATCTTTTCTTGCCATGGGTTGGAGATTTTCCAGACGTGTATATCTTCTGGTTCTATTCTCCTCAGGTATTTGTTTCAACAAATCATTGACAAGATTTCGTTCCCAACATGTCTACTCGATCAACAACTCTCCAATTGTATAAAGAATGCCATATTAACTGAACACAAATATCACTACATCTTCCCCTCTTATCAAGAGAACGAATGCTAACATAAAATAAACAGGAATATAACAAATAGTGATTTATAAACTACCCAGTCAACACTGGGCAAACATCCACATCTCAGGGATGTCAATATCGTCAAAATGGGATTTAGATATCCTTGTGATATCATATCGTTGACATTCCTGCGATACCTATTACACCGTGACACCCCTTAGAAATCAAAATCAATAATAGCCGGATATAGATGTCTCTGCGATGTCCCATTGTTGTCATTACTGCGACATAACACTGTGACATCCCTGTGATATCTAAATTAGTGATAGCTGGATTTAGATGTCCTTGCGATGTCAAATTGTTACTTGTCATAGACGTCATACTGCGACATCATTTAGACATCAAAATCCATACTTATATATCTCTGCCACTATATTTTTATTGAGTTATCTCCAGATCAGATTCACAGACATTCACTTGACTGCCGATCACAAGGACGCCTTCTGTCCTCCACCACGGTCGAAAGGCGAATCCTTAATTTGTGTTAAATGTTTATTTTGAAGTAACGAGGTAAGTAGGCAAGAAGTTGGCAACACAGATCGTAGGCAATGTTGGCCAACCTGAAAGCGGTAGGCGACCGCGTGACCGGCTGTTACCGTATCGTTTAATTATTATATTAAGTTCTAGTTCTTTGTTCTTTGTAGCGATGCATTGATCGAAGATCGAAGCTTTGTTGCTTTGAATGCTTTGTGTACCGTTCATATTCTGATATTTCCAACTGGAGCTGATCACATTTGCGAATTTTAGTGTTCATAAACTGAAAGTGAAAAGTGAGTATCGTTCTTGAATATCAACAAAGTGAGATTCCATTGTTTCTACTTTGCTTTAAAATAATTATATCCAAACTTTATTATTTCATGTCCTACTACTATCTGGCATTGTAGCTTTTAGGGGTCTCATATTGTTTTATTGATTTCCAGATATTGTGATATGGGCCTTCACGGAGAGAACGAAAAAAATGTGGAAGCAGCCTGTTCCAATTGGTTCAGGCATGCCATACAAAGGCTCGACAGGAAAATGAACCAAGGAAATTGACTTTTAGTTCTTTAATTAATTCATTTTTATTTTTTACTTTGTTAATTTTTAATTTTGTACTTTGTGAATGTTATGCCAGAATGTTTAAATTTTTTGAGGAATTTTTTTTAATTTATATTTTTGTGATATTTCTTTCTTTCATACTGAAAATGATGATATATAAACTAAACACAACTTCATAAACTTAACATAAATATCATTGGGAGCTGTTATATTATAGAATGGAAAACAAGTTGCATATGTATCTTAAAGTCCAACAAATTGTCAACAGATATATATAAACTAAATACAAATATCACTACACCGCCATTTATAGTTTCTTTTTGGTAAAAGGATTCGAAGAATGGATATTTCGAAGTGACTTTCATCTGTCCAATAAGTGTTCTATATTTGTCAGCTTGAATTGAAATATGGGAAAAATTATGTCACTGGGAAGTTAGTTGAAAAGTTAGGTTCGTGTAGTTTTCAAGGATGTAGAAACATTTATCCAGAAAATTCAATTTTACTCAGATTTTTTATTTTACTTTATTTGGGTTTGGCAATTTGGTTTTTCGTTAATGTTTGAAGGAATTCTTAGTCAATGACTTTTTCTGAGATGTGGAGAGTCTCAAGAATATCGTGTTTTGTAATAATGGCCCATGGGCATCCAAATGTCTTAAGAAATTGTATTGATTTTATGCACTTATTAAATATTGGGAAATATAGTATACATCGACTATTGATAAACATATTCAGACTGAAATGCTTCTTGAAATAATTCGGGTAGGTTCGACATTATTCTACAGCTAGAACTCTTCAGTATTGAAAAATCTCGTTCCTAAGCCTATCTCTTGCCATATTAAAATAATCATAAAAAAGAAGGTACTACCGACTCATAGGACGTTCAGTTTTAGTAGGTGTTCAGTCCGGCCCTGACAGGAATAGATGATTCGGATACTCCTGGTGAATAAATAGGTGAAAATCGTGTATTCTTTCATTTGTCCGAGTGGGAGGGACAGTGGCAGGGTTGAAAAGTCAGTACGTAAGGGGAGTAGACCTAGCACCGGGCACTGGCGGAACGTCAGTCTTATACAATGAGAGGCATTTTGTCCGATCCCTTGATTTCGTCTATATTCAAAGGAGTGTAATTATTTCACTGAATAATTGAATTGACTAGCTCAATAAAGGATGGAAGGAGGTCAGATTACTATTTCTTGTGCGGTGGCATTTTGTGTATTTCCGAATAATACGAAGCATTTTGAGTAAGTATAACGGAATTCGAATTGGAAAATGTGTGATATGTCGACAGATGAGGATTTCAAAGATTTGGCGTTTTTTTTGCAGGTGGGCTGGTTGTTTACTTGCAAAAAAATTTAACCATTGGATCATCTAAAAAGAACATTTCTTTCCTTCCTATCGAGGTTTTCTCCTCATATTGATAGCAAAGGTGGAAGAATGATATTCAGTCCAACAAACTGTATTTGCATTTTGAAATGCTAGCGAGAATAAATAGCTTTTGGCTTTTTTTGGCATGAAGGTTTTTGTACTTCCTATGTATTTTGGGTGGGATTTGTTGCTCGTTCCAAAGGGCACCTTAGATGCAGTACTGTTAATTTCAACGCAACAGGACTCTTTTCAGTTGAGCTACGACATAAGACAATTCAATCTATCAAATATAATCGAAAAATTACCTCTGATATCGAACTCGAGACCACTGGCACAAAAGTGGGACAACTTGGCAGCGTTGGATTGTTGGCAAGGGGGCCTATCGGGAAATTCACGGATGATGCCTTCCAATTGGGCTTTCACTACGAGTCGCTCAATAACTATTTGTTTGTTTCAGAGCTAAAGAGTGACTGACGAAAAGTGCCCCAAGCTATAGCGCCCTTATTTTCTGTCCCATTTAATGATAATATTCCGCAATGGCATAGCCTGTGCGGGTAGAAGACGGTTATTATTAATATTATTATTATTTACTGTAGGTTACCAGCAGATATATTTATTGATAATCGGTCTTGATTTTCAAATGATTACATTATCTTTCTTTTAAACTTTTTCGGGTAGTTTTTTTTCCTGAGTTCACTGTTGCTCCCTTCTAATTTTTTTTATTGAGAAAGGGGTAATATTTAACAAAATAATTTGTTTATACATGTTTTCTGGAAAATTGTAACATACATGCATTAATGAAACACAAATCGAACATATTATGTTGATTAACTTCATTCATTGAGTTAGTCATTTCTCTTCATAATTTTTTCTACTTCAAGTAAAAATTTTTTGACGTACTGCTTTTGAATGCTAAACCTTGAATCTGAGCATGAACAAATCATATACGGAATCTACATGAAATTATGCAAATACAGTGCGGATTGCAAGTGAATCTGCCAATTTTGTATTTTTCATGATTTTTAGGGGTTACCCCTTTGGCCTTTCTTCGAATTTTTAAATAATTTTGTTTTGAATTGATTGACTCGAAATTTATAGATTATACTAATTTTGACAATCTAAATCGATTGGCGTTCGCAGAATTAGTCTATCTTTAATCGTTACCGAGTTGAAGAGTTCGTCTGCAGTGGGAAGAAGTCATTTCCCTCAATTTTTTTTTAGTCCTATTCGTGACATTTTTGACATTGTATTCCTTTTATATACCAAACCTTGTATATGAGCATACACAAATCATATATATTCAAAATCTGCATGAAAATTTACTTAGCTATATACCTAGTGCGAATTTCAATGGGATCTGATTAAAAAGATTTTTTTTATGACTTTTATGATGTTGAAAATGATAAAAAGGAAGAAGTTTACTTAGTAATGAATGACGAAGATGTTATGAAAGCACGGATGACGATGAATGTGATGAACAATGAGAAAAGTTAAATTTTTTATAATTTTTTTAATGTCTACATTTACATTATTTATAAAACTATTTGTATTGCTTTATAAAATACATAAAATGAATTTATTTATTACCTAGATACTGCTCATTTTATTATTAATATCATAAAACTATTTGATTATTACTAACTGAAAAATGATAAATTTTCGTCAAACCCTAGTTACACTCCAATATACTTGTCAGACACTTAAATCACATTTTAAGTACTGCTTTTCGACATAAATAATTTTTTCATTTCTGACGATTATTAATAAGTATTTTGTTCTCATGAAATCGATCACTTGGATGCGTCAGTCTGAAAAATCGGATAATAATTTTCGTCAGGCAATATGAAAAGTTGATTTTGTAGGTTTCAATGAATGGATGTTGAGAAAATCGGCTGGTTATATTTTCCTATAGTCCTTGTTTCGACATGTTCGAGGGGGTGGACAACCCCAATTACCCATGTTTTAGTTCAAGTTTTTAAGCAATTCAATTTTGAAAACACGTATCTATAAATGGTGTATATGTCATCAAAACGACGTATTTCGGAAAATTTTGAGGAAAAACGCCACTGAAACAAAAAAGTCACCAAGGAAAACAGTCAGACACCATACAGAAGGTATATTAAAATGTTTGCCGCTCTAACTACTACAGAGGCTAGCTAGTAGCCAACTCAGATCTGATCTGATTTCTTGTGTACTAGAAAAGTTATCGCAAACATTCAAATTTCAAATCGACCATTTGAGTTGAAATATACAGAATATATGGATCACTTTGGTGAAAATGTCAGTACAAATTGTACCAAAACTAGCCTTGCCCCTCAAACAATGTTTTTTGTTCCCGTTTCGGAACTAGAAGTCATCGACGCGATTCAACTTTTACCAAATAAAAAATCACTGGTTTAGACGTGATTCCAATTATCATTACTAAGCAATATTGCTCCAATACTCTAGTTCTATTCCCCAAAATAGCCTCCATAATTTTATTATTTAAAAAAGACTACCCTAGTAAAACTACAGATCAATAGCGTTATTGAGTGTATTTTCTAAAACTATAGAAAAACTAGTTTTTAATAAAAGAGTAGAATATTATTTGAAGTCTTTCACATTACTCAAAATTTGTCAACATGGTTTCAGACAAGGATTTTCAACTGAAACCAGTGTAGTAAGTTCTACAGAATATATTACCAATCAATCAGATAGTGGTAATTGGACTTCACAAGAGCTTTCGACACGGTTGATAAATCTTTTGTTTCTAAAAAGCTCAATGCTTTTCTCCTACCTGGAAAATAGAAAAATTTTCGACGTCGTCTCCAAAGAGTATGAGATTGATATTGGTATCCCACAAGGCAGTGTCCTTGGACCATTCATTTTTTTATTATACATCAATGACCTACCCCATTATATAACACAAGCTCAAGTATTTATGTACGCAGATGATATCTGCATGGGTATAAGCGACAATTCGAAACAAATTCTTCTTAACAAAATTGACAAAGCTATCAATTAATTTGAAAATTGGTGTTCTAAAAAAAGACTCATTATAAATTTGAGGAAACCGTATGCATAAAATATTACAGCTTGTACAAAACCCCTTTGACATTTCAAATTTCATTCAGTGGCTCCCACATTGGAATATGTAAGTGAGTAAAATTTTCGGAAACATTTGTTATGTTAATAACTATTTCTCCATTTTCTATGCACTTATCTTTTTGAAAATGTATAATCTTTAAATATGTGTGAATATGTTGATAGCTATTTCTCTTGTATAATATGTATATTCCTTTATATTTCTTCTTTGATGATTATCATCTATTGTGCAATAGAAGACAATAACGAATAATAATAATAGCCGTCCTCTACCCGCACAGGCTATGCCTTTGGGTACACTCAATGAGTGTTTGTGAGGGAGTATTATTATTATTATTATTATCACAGTTTCAATTATTTTCTGTGTTATCCATGGATTTGAAGTATGTGCAATTCAAGTTAGAATAATCACAAATCTTCACCACATTAGTGTCGTCAGTTTGGATTCGTATATCGATATATGGGAGGATACCGATTGAGAAACGCTTATTATTTGGAACATTACGAAGCACATAATAAACACAATACTTTTCTCACCCAAGTCGATTTCGATTAAATCCCCATATATCTCAGCCGGTACCATCCACCCTAGATAATCTTTTAATTACGATTTTTTTAATGAATCTTCCTGCACTTCCGCACGGTTCACTATCTGAGGATGTTCCTACGTCGAGATGCAGCTGCCTGTGTTTACAGACATCAGAGAGTCGATCAGCTACCCTTTGCTTTCCCACGATCCAACCCTTGAAAATATTTGTGCGTTGCCCTATTTTTACCAGAATCCTTCCGCAAGTATCTCCTCTCTTCCGCGTCTTACACCTTTCTCTGTCTCATTGTTCGACGGATTTCGTACTTATTTATGAGTGAAAAGGGATTATGTTGCGAACACATGAACTGTAACAATTTCAATCAGGCCATTTGAGGGTTTTTCACGGAATCGGATGATTGATTTGACTATGCGTGTGAGAGTCATGGGAATGTTGGTGTAGAATGTTTTTTTAACGGCTTGGATTTCGCTTTCCGAACGGGTGATCTGGAGTTCCCACCTGAAAAAATTGACAGTCGGCGATTCGCAAACAACTGGGGATTCTGACAAGTTTCCGTTGAAAATGTCAGTAAACGTTCACTTGGATTTGAATCGAGATATTGAAGTAATATTGGGAGATTCCAACTTATTCAAAAAGACCCGAAAAAAAAAGAATAAAATATTGACGAAATGTTGGTGAGAGGTGAATGAGTTTCGATATTCAAAAAAACACATACATTGTGATTATAATAGTTGATAATCATACCTACATCAACGCAAACAGTATGTTCATCATAATGGTTTTTATTCAAATATCTGTTTTGCAACTAGCGGAGTACCTCAAGGGTCCAATCTTGGTCCTTTATTATTTCTGATATTTATTAATGACTTGTGCAACCTATTGAAGTGCAATTGGTTGATATTTGCAGATGATTTGAAATTATACGCTAATATAACCAGTTTAGATGACTGTGTGATATTGCAAAATCAAATTAATATTTTACACACATGGTGTCTTGAAAATTGCTTGCATTTGAACATATCTAAATGTAAAATCTTAACATTCAGCCGTAAAGTCAATACATTACAATTTTCCTACAGCATAGATAATGTCATATTATTAAAAACTGATACCATAAAGGATTTAGGTGTCCAATTTGATCAGCAACTCACATTCAATCAACACATAAATCTTATTGTCAGTTCAGCATATCGATCATATGGCTTCATTATAAGAAACTGTAAAAATATCAATAATATTCTAGCATTGGCCTCTCTATATTTCAGTTTAGTCAGATCTAAACTGGAATATGGGTCCATAATATGGAATCCTATATATCTTCAATACTCATCTGCTATCGATAAAGTTCAAAAGAAATTCTTAAAATTCCTAAGCTTCAAAATTAACGGAATTTACCCCCCAAGAGGCTGTAATTATCTTGATTTGTTGCACAGATTTGACTTTGTGTCATTACAAAAACGTAGAAATCAGGCTTCTGTTTTATGCTTGTATAAATTATTCAATGGTAAAATTGATTACTGTCGCAAATTGATATTGTTATTCCAAGAATAACATCTAGACACAACACTACTTTCTTATGCAAAAGAGCTCAAACAAATTTAATGTCAAAGTCACCAATAAATTTTATGTGCAGTAATGCAAACAAACTTTCTAGTGTTTGTGACTTCTTTTCATGCAGTGTCTGTGAACTCAGAATAAATCTCGTGCGCATCTTTGAATTTTTGCATTTTTTTATTTCATTATATTTTTTTTCTATTCAAATAGGACTTGTGATTGTCATTCATTCAGATTTATAGATTAGTACTACTAATTAATCTTATATTATCATTTGTAAAATTGCTCTGTAAATGGGAAACTGTTGGGCAATAAATGCTATTATTATTATAAACGCTATTATTATAATGGTTATTATTTGATAAACTTATACAATTTGCGCAATATATACAAGCTGAGGGATAAAAAATAATCTGTTGAAAGGCATTTAAACCAGTTATCAACTGATTTCCACTAGACTATTAACACACTAGTATTATTAAAAAAAACGAGAGAAAAGGAAGAATCACGAGCTAGAAAACGATAGGTTCCTTAATTTATCATTCATGTTAAAGAGTATCCAATCTTCTCGCAGTACCAACACACCTATCAACCCGGAAAATTCTGCCAGATTGCGCTCCATACAGTCTCGTCCGCAGGATTGAAGAATCAATTACTCTCGACTAAAAAGATTGCACTCAAGCCCTCAAAAAAACACGATTGTCCATTTCACCAGAAAAAGAAAATTGGAGCCTAACAGAGCTGTCGAATCTTTGGTAAAAGTTTACAGAAATCAGGAGAGTCGAAATACTTGGGGCTGAACTTAGACTCGAAGCTCACATGGAACAAACATCTGGCAAAAGCGCTGAATGGCAAGGATATCATTAATGATGTACAGGCGGTCCTTCGGCAAAACATGGGGACTAGGACCTAAACAATCGCTTTGGCTGTACACAGCGACAGTGGGGCTCTCGATAACGTATTGCTGTGGTGGCCAAAAGCAGAACAAGTTACAATCAGAGGGAAGCTGGCTAGTTTTGCAAAGACTGGCCCTGCTCGGAGTCACTAGTGCAATGTCCAGCAAGCACATCGATGATTAGCCTGGAGGTGATTCTGAACCTCTTCCTCCTCTGTATCTACACATTATAGCGGTGGCGAGGATATAAGCCTCCAGGCTAAAGTGCATGGGCCAATGGAGAGGCAACCGCTTGAGCCATTCCAACATAATGGAGGTCATAAGAATCGATGCATCTGAGATGCCGTCGGACAAAATGACCCCAACTCACTCCTTCGATGGAAAATTCACCACCACCATTCAAGATGGGGAAGTCACATTAAGTCCAATGCTGTCAGGGGGCACAGATGGCTCTAAGACAAACAAAGGGGTAGGAGCTGGCATATACGTGCAGAGACCGAGGCATGACATCAGTCTAAGCCTCAGTACTCAAGAATCCGTATTCCAAGCCGAGGTAACAGCTATTTCCGTCTGCACAAGAGAGATTCTAAGGAGAGGTTCTAGACACCAACCCATAGTTATTCTCTCCGACAGCGAGACGGCAATAAAGGCTCTGCGATAATGCAGATTTACTGCCAAATTAATTTGGGAGACTCACAAAAATCTAAACGACCTAGGAGCAAAGAACACGGTGAAACTGTGAACGTTGATATCATAGCAAGAGCGGGGTAGCAACAACTCTCACTGGACTAGAACCATCCTATAGAATATTATTTGGGGACATTAAGCAGGACACGAAGAAATGGGTCAAGAACCATCATCAATCTTCATGTGAAGACATCACAGGTAATACTCACGGGAAGAAGATGGTGATGGCTATCAAGGCATCTTCTTGAACTGAACCGGAACTCCTTCAGGAAAATAGTAGGACTGATAATAGGACACTGCCACCTGAGGAAACACTTGCACATATTGGGGATACATCAAGACTCCACACTATGCAATTTCTGTGATGAGAACTGAACAAGTCTAACACATATTGTTTGAATGCGAAGCCCTGGCTTGGATATCTTCGGACACTGTGATGTAGAAGATACCATACTTCAGGAAAACCTCGTGAGAAATCTCCAGGAGTTCATTAGAAGATCCGGAGTACTCATGGGATCAACCTGACAGCGAGGAGCAGAAAGGTTCTATACAGAACTACCTGCATTTCGGCCGATGGCCAGCCTCGCCGCATAATATCAATAATGATAATTCATCATTCTGATAGTGAAAATAATAATAATGTTTTCCAATGCATTTCAATAAGGTCATATTCTGTTAATTTTCTGTTTTGTCAAACATAAATCTTGTTAAATCGTAGTCATTGTGGATCAGGGTATCGATGTTCTTCTGTTTAACCAATTGAAGTCGAATAGATTTCGATTTCTTTTTCCACAAACCAGGTTACCGTAATACAAATGATACATTCAACACCGCAGACAGCTTTCAACATGAATCAAAAAGAAGAATTGTTTCTCTCCAACTTTTTTTTCTGGATGTATACTACTTGTCTGAGTGACTGATTGCACTTGTTACCTATTACTCTAGTACCTACATTATATATACTTGCCAGCTGCCTACATTAAATTACTTACTTAATTTTCTAGTTTATCTGCTATGATTTACCTACTACCTACTACCTACTTTGTTTTAGATTCAATGACAACATTCCTGAAAATTATTGTCTAATGGTTTCTTTACATTACATTGAACAAGGCTGTGTGGTATGCGCATTCATACTATTTTTACATTTTGCAACTTCCAGATTCTCGAATGTATCGCGAAGGGTATTGTGATGAACCTGTCTGATTAATTTCAAATTTGTGTTTTCAGATTGGAGGTCGTGATCCAAAGCATGTTGGGCCATACTCGATTTTTCTGGCATCGAAAAACGAAAATGAGCAATGTGCTCTTTAAAACGTACTTTCATGGCCCTTCTAGTTGACCCACATACTCCTTCTCGCAGTCCTTGCAGCCAGGGGACCGTGCACGGTTCTTATGGAAAGAGAGTCTCAGTCGAATTGGCTGAAAATTGGTAATAATGTATTTTTTGATCTCCTTGGGCACAACGAGATCTGATGAACAGTTTTAGAGATACAGGATGTTAAACGTGCATAGGCATAATGTCACGATTATTTTATCACAAAAAGTTAAGGATAGTGTCACAAACTCAATATTTTTGATACTAAACTACTCAACACTAATTTCGTCGCACCCCAAAATGTTTACTCTATTAAAATCTGAATAACTTTTTTCTGCATTGGACAATTTGAATTCTGTTCACACTGTTCACTAGCCCCGTCTTGCAGCTATAATCTCGTCATTCTTCAAAACATAAGGTTCTTCGCATAAAATCGCTACAGGGTATTATCTGAAACTGCAAAATTTCTGAATTTTCAAAAGGATCCCAAATGAAGACATTTTTTTTTTCAAATTTGACAAAAGTGGCATGAAGATGAACTCATTACCTCAAGACATTTTTCGAATTGTCTTATTATCTCTTTTGTTTACAGGGTGATATCAAAAAATTTACTTTTTGGTTTTGCAGTCAACCTTCAACCGATTTTCAAAATCTCGAGCTCATTTTGAAGATGAAACTTTAGATGAAGAGATATGAAAATCGGAATGGACTCAAGAAGATTGAAGATCAAGGGTTTCCTCAAAGTTGACCTAAATCTGAAACACCCTCAAAATCCGGTTGGGAGGAGAATTAAATGAAAATCAACTTGTTTTCGGAATGATCATCCATTCTGAATACGTCCAGATCTTTATTGCTTTCAGCAGTCAAGAACTGTGCGTGAAAAAATCCAATTTTAACGATAGGATTTTGAAAAAAACATAATCAACCCATTGTTCTCCTGAAATGCATAGCCCGTAACCAAGGTAACAAGAATCACATTCAGTGACTGACAGGCCAGGTTAGACGTCAATTTTGATTGGTTTGTACAAAAAATTATCATATCGATGCCGCATCTAACGCGCGAACAGCTGGAACTGATTCCACGAATGACTGAACAAGGATTATCTACCCTTCAAATTGCCAATCTGCTTGGAACGACAGTGAGATCCGTCCAAAGGGCCCACGTCCGAGCTAACGCTGGGGATATTCATTATCGACCTAGCGGGCCAAGAAGGGGAACAAGAAGAAGAACAACTCCTGCTCAAGACCGCCTTATTGGAAGATTGGTACGGCGGACTCGGACTTCAACCGCCCCCAAAATTCGTCGTGAATAGATCGATGCTACGGGAATTCAGGTTTCATGCCAGACAACCCGAAGCCGGATCCACGATCTTCGATTATACGCAAGGAGACGAGCTGCCTGCCCCTTACTGAAACCTGTACATCGAGCAGCAAGACGATTGTGGGGGGAAGAACATCAAAACTGGGGAATAGCAGAGTGGAATAGGTGTATGTTTACGGATGAGAGTAGGTTCAACTTGTTTCGAAAGGATGGTCGAGTGTTGGTTTGGAGAGGGAGGAATGAAAGGTTTTTGGAAGAAATATGGAGGCGAGGGTGGTATTTGGAGGTGGAGGAGTGACTGTGTGGGGTGGAATATCGATGAATGGGAGGAGTGAATTGGTGATTTTGAGATGAGAGAGTATGAACGGTGAGAGGTATAGAGATTTGTGTATGAGAGAAATCGTGGTCCCTTACGCCGCAAATATCGGCAACAACTTTCTTCTCGTTGACCGCATAGGGCTCACATTGTCAACGAGTTTTTGAAGGATCACGGTATTGAGCGAATGAACTGGCCCTCTCCGGATATGAATCCGATGGAACATGTCTGGAGTCGTATGAAATTAAAATTAAAAGAAAGGGAAGGGTGAATGGAAAATTTGGATGACTTGGTGATTGCGGTACAGTAAGAATGGACAGCTGTACCACAGGAGTTCATTGATAGTCTGATAGACAGCATGCCGGAAAGGGTCAATGAAGTAATTGCCAAAGGGGGAGGACCCACTAAATACTGAATATCATAAATATTTTTCAATTCTAATGTTATCCAAGTTATTTTCTTGTTGTTGTTCAATAAAAACTCAATAAAACTTGGTTTCTTGTTCTTGCTAACTAACATGAATAATGCTTCACGATTCAGAAAAAAACCGCTATTGTGGAATGAGACCCAGCTGGTCAGGCTCGTCAGTCACTGAATGTGATTCTTGTAACCTTGGTTACGGGCCATGCATTTCAGGCGAACAATGTGTTGATTATTTTTTTTTCAAAATTCTGCCGTTACAATTGAGGTTTTTCCACGCACATTTCTTGACTATTGGAAGCAAGAAAGATCTGGACGTATTCAGAATGAATGATCATTTCGAAAACAAGTTGATTTTCATTTGAATCTCCTCCCAACCGAATTTTGAGGGTGTTTCAGATTTAGGTCACCTTTGAGGAAACCCTTGATCTACAATCTTTATCTTGAGTTAATTCTGATCTACATTTCTTCTCATCCAAAGTTTCAGCTTCAAAGTGAGCCTGAGAATTCGAAAATCGGTTGACAACGAAAAAAGTTATGACTGCAAAACCAAAAAGTAAATTTTTTGAGATCACCCTGTAAACAAATGAAGATTAGACCAAAAGAGATAATAAGACAATTCGGAAAATCTCTCGAGGTGATGAGTTCATCTTCATGCCATTGTTGTCAAATTTGAAAAAAAAAACATTTTTTCGTAATTTGGAATCCTTTTGAAGATTCAGAAATTTTGCCCAGTTTCAGGTAATACCCTGTATCGATTTTAGGCGAAGAACCTTATGTTTTGAAGGAGTATGATATTATAGCTGAAGGACTGGGCTAGCTAACAGTGTGAACAGAATTCAAATTGTTCCATGCAGAAAAAAGTTATTCAGATTTAAATAGGGTCAAAATTTTGGGGTGCGACGAAATTAGTGTTGAGTAGTTTAGTTGCAATGTTGACTCCGTATACAATGGTATTCTTCTTCTACTAGTCAATGTTGAGATTTTTATGTAATTCTTTTAACAAACTCAGTCAAAAGGTAAAGCCCGTATACTTGCAAATTAGGTTGATATCATTTGACTTTGATATTGGGTAAACTGAGGATAGTTATGTATGCCTTCCCGTGGGAATAGCTGAACTAAGCATTGCTGCCTATGCAGATTTCCAGGAACACGTCGAGACGGTGTTGTATTCAACTTCGGTTCATGGGAACGAAGAAACATTCAGAATAGACATAGACTTCGAGCAATAAACATCTAATTGTATTATTTCTTGTTAATTAAAGTTTTTGAGTTAAATAAATTTTTTAAAAACTAAGTTCCGTGATCGGAAAACATAAAGTGGCGCAGTCGGTAGGATTTTGAACGGATATTCGTTGTGAATAATCCGTCAGTTCCAACTGTTAATTCAAGAGAACCTCCGTTTCTGGACAGTCCCTCTGGGTAGCAGATCAAGCAGAAGCCAAAGAAGTAAAGAAGAAAAGAAATGAGAACAGCCATCTCAGTGGTACTAATGTAAGTTGCTTTTCCTTGTATCTTGTCTATGTCATTCTCCTCTAGTCCTGATTCATCTCCCGAAAACAGTGATTGTGAGTTAATTTTTAGTGAACAAAATTCGCCGAAACCTAATTCGATTTTCGAAAATAGTTCTCGCGAATCAATAGAATTAGAAGCACTTCTTTCGAAGCTATCAATAAGTAGAAATATCAAAATGCCAGTTCCAAAATTTGAATCAAAACTTTTGGAAATTGTTCCAAAATTTGACGGCAATCCTTTGGAACTTTCATCATTTTTAGATACAGCTAATTCAATTATTACTACATACTGGGACCCAACACCCGAAAATATCAGTTGTGTCCAAAATATTACAATAATTTATGGAATTTATTCAAAATTGATAGGTCAAGCTCGCGAAGTTTATAGCATTTGCATTGATAAAGATTGGCTATCTGTCAAAAATGCTCTAATCGCACATTTTGGCGACCAAAGAGACGAAAATGGATTATTATTTGATTTAGATCAATTGAGACAAAATTTCAATGAACCATCATTACAATTTTATACAAGGGTTATGTCAAATTTAAGTGCTCTTCATAAGTATGTAGATACACATGAAAATGTAGTTGCGACTAAAACGGTGAAGAAAACCTTTTACAATACTCATGCTCTTAAAATATTCTTAGCTGGACTGAAAGAACCTTTAGGATCAACTATTCGTGCTATGAAACCATCAACTATGGCAGAAGCTAGGCAATATATTATTTCCGAAAATAATATTCGGCATCTCCAAAAACCGAATAACAGTGATCAATCGAAAATTAGGCAACCTCAAAGACCCAATCACCCAAATCAATTGTCCAATTTTCGCCAATACGCAACTCCTAACCCCAATTTTCAAAATTTCAAACCCCAAATGCATAATCCCTCATTTCCACGCGGCCCAATAAATATTCAGCCGAGACCGGCAGAACCCCAAAAATTCTTCACAAATCGTCAAGTATTTGGCAATCCAAAAGGCTCAACCAACGTTTGGAGACCAAATAACCAAAACAATTTCAATCGCCCCAAGCCAACACCTATGAGTGGCATTTCACAAGCCACCACTTCTCGTCAACCCAATACTAGACCATACCAAAACCCCAATCGACCAAATTTCATTGCAGAAGAACTTTACAATTTTGATAATCCCCATTACTAGGAAGAATCAATACCCTTCCAAAATGAATATTACTCTCAAAATGATTTTTGCTACCAAAATCAACCCTGTTCCTCCAATGAATTTGATTTTTACGAAAATATGAACTATGACCAAATCCAACCTGAATATGTCAATAATCAATATCCAATCGATACCCAAATCGATCAAAGTTCCTCACAGGACCAAAATTTTCAGGAAATCGACCATCACGAAAAAATTTCATAGAAATACATTCTATTTACGATCGAAAGGACCTCCCATACATTCAAATTTCAGATCCATCCCTGAAACTTTTGATTGACACAGGAGCGACTAAAAGCTTTTTGAATCCCGAAATTGCCGAAAATTATTTTCCCGATTTTATCAGAAAAGAACCGTTTACAATCAGCTCAATATTTCAGACCACTTCGAAAGATTTTTGCGCTGAAATACCAGCCTTTCAGGAATTCCACACTGAGAAAACTATAAAATTTCATTTGTTTAAATTCCATCACTTCTTTGATGGATTGATTGGTTATGATACATTGAAAAACTTAGATGTTCAATTAGATTTGAAAAATTCAAGTTTAAAAACACCTGAATCAGAGCTTCCTCTGGCGCACTATGAAAGCAAAAAGAAATTACTCTTTTATGCTCGTATCGAACCATTTACAATCGAATCAATCAAAATTCCTGTAACAATACCAAACGGTGACATCACGATTATCGAAACAAAATTATTTGAATGCCGAATTCGCGAAGGTTTGACAACCTCTCGAAACGGCTATACCCCTGTCGAAATTCGGAATGATACAGGTGAAATACAAGAGATTTACCTTTATGAACCTGTCCCTGTGAAAACTTTTCATCCCGACCAATTCGAATTGTACCATGCTTCAATCGATCATAACACCCCTTCGAATATATTCAAATCAGACATCACACAACTTATACGAACTCAACACATGAATTCTGAAGAAAGACACCATGTTGAGAAATTGTGCATATCATTTTCAGACATATTTCACCGCGAAAATTCACAGCTGACTTTCACGAACCAAGTGAAACACAAAATTAGGACCACCGATGAAATCCCAAATTTTACAAAATCTTATCGCTATCCGTTTATTCATAAACCGGAAGTCGAAAAACAAATTGACGATATGCTTCGTCAAGGCATTATTCGACCAAGCGATTCACCTTGGTCCTCGCCAATTTGGATAGTTCCAAAGAAGGCGGATGCCTCTGGCAAGAAGAAATGGCGTATAGTAGTGGACTACAGAAAAATCAACGAGAAAACCATCGATGATCGATATCCGATTCCAAATATATCGGACATCCTTGACAAATTGGGTAGATGTATGTACTTTTCTACCCTTGATTTGGCAAGTGGGTTCCATCAGATCGAGATGTACCCTGATGATGTAAAGAAAACAGCTTTCAACGTAGAGAACGGCCACTACGAGTACCTTCGCATGCCGTTTGGTTTGAAAGGAGCTCCAGCAACTTTCCAGAGAGTAATGGACAACGTCTTGAAAGATCTACAAAACAAAATCTGTTTCGTCTACATGGACGACATCATCGTTTTTTCCACTTCGCTACAAGAGCACATGGTCAACCTTAAAAGAGTTTTTCAGAAACTGCGTGAGAGCAATCTGAAAGTCCAACTCGACAAATCAGAATTCCTGAAAAAGGAAGTTTCCTTTCTGGGACATCTGATAACAACAGAGGGAATAAAACCAAATCCCGATAAGGTCAAGGCCATCATGAATTATCCGATACCCAAAACGACAAAAGAAATAAAAGGATTTCTTGGTCTTCTGGGCTACTATCGAAAATTCATAAATAACTTTGCCAAAATCACCAAACCCTTTACAAGTCGACTGAAGAAAGGAGCAAAAATCGATATAACTGACCCCACCTACATCAAGACATTTGAGGACTGCAAAACCTTACTATCGAACGACCCGATTTTGCAGTACCCCGATTTTACAAAAGAGTTCAATTTGACCACGGACGCCAGTAACGTAGCGTTAGGTGCTATATTGTCCCAGGGCCCCCCAGGACATGATAAACCAATCGCCTACGCATCACGAACCCTCTCCAATGCCGAACAAAATTATTCGACTATCGAGAAGGAACTTTTTGCAATCGTCTGGGCAACCAAATATTTTAGGCCCTATCTTTTCGGCCGAAAATTCAAAATTTTTACGGATCACAAACCCCCAAATTATTTACAAAAAAGGGAAAATCAATACGAACGCTGATGCCCTTTCTAGAATCGAACTCTACCCTAATGAAACTGTCAGACAGACTAATGAACTCCCCATATTGAGACATATGCAGGAATTTAACGAAAACCCTGTCCTAGACAATGAAAGACCATCCACAAGCACAGACCCAGAAAATAACACACCTGAAAATATTCAAAATCAGGATAACAAATCGAACGCAGGACAAATTGACCCCAATGACAATGACGAAAATGAAACTGTTCACACAAGTGCAGAAGACCCAATATTGAACATCCACATCACAGACAAACCAATCAATAACTTTTTGTGCCAATTAATGATAATTAAAGTTGATCGAAACCCTCGAATGGAAACCAAAAAACTATTTAGGAATTCAGTATGTCGTACCCGATGGTATCTATATGTTACCAACGAATCATTTCAAGCCCAAATTATTGAACATCTGAAAGAATTTGGTGTTCCAAAACGCACCTACGTCTTTTACTTCCAAAATGATACCGAAGACGTACTCTATAAAGATATGTGCAGGTTCATACCACAAACATTCAAAAATTCTTCCTTTAAGCTTTTCAAATCCAATAAACTCCTCTTCGATGTGACGAACGAAGATCGCCAACAAAATCTCATCAAATCCCAACATGAAGGTGTTACCAACCATCGAGGCATTCACGAAACCATTGCCGAACTCAAAACCAAATATTATTGGCCCAAGTTACACGATGACGTAAGAACATTTATCAATAATTGTCCAATATGTCAACAATCTAAGTACGAACGTCACCCACCTTTGATCAAACTACAGTTAACGCCTACTCCCAAAAAACCATTCGAAACTATACACGTTGATACCTTCAAATTTGGCAGTACTATATCTTTAACAATCTGTGACAGCTTTACCAGATTTGGACAAGCGTACATCATTCCCAGTCTTTCCGCACTACACGTATATCAATCACTTTTGCAGTTCGTTTCAACTTTCAAAATCCCCGAAAATATCGTCTCTGATAATGGTACCGAATTCTCCCAAAACCTTCTAAAAGAATTCGCGAAACTGCATAGAATCAATTGGCATTATACACTTCCATATAATCCAAATTCCAATGCCATTGTAGAAAGGTTCCACTCCACTCTCATAGAACACATGAGAACACTCAACCTCTCGAAACCAAATCTGAACCCCTTTGAAAAATTGACTTTCGCCGTCCTTGCATATAATAATAGTCTTCATTCAACAACAAAATTAAAACCAATAGATCTAGTGTTTGGACATCTAGAACTAAAAGATCCAATCGATATTGATTCCGAATTCGAACCAATCAATACCACATTGAACGAACACAAAGAATCTATTTCCCAAATATATAGAAAAATTCACGAAGACACGTCAAAACAAAAATCAAAAATAATTTCAAAACGTAACGAAAATCGAGAAGACCCTCCAAATTTTGAACCCGGAACCATTGGATATATGAAAACACCCGAAAGACAGTCGAAAACGGCTCCCCTCTACAAACCCGAACACATTCTCAAAAGCACTGACCTAACTGTGACAACCCCACAAAATACATACCACAAACAATCTTTCAAACCACCAAGAAAAATGACAGACCAAAATCTGTTACAGGTCGATGATACTTCATCAGACAGCGACTCAGAAGGTTCAAATCCAGAACCTCCAGACGAATCCAGGGGTCCTTCCCTTTAAAATGGGAACCGCACGAATCAAAGTAGCTTCCCATACTTTCCTACATTATATTCAACTTAGTCCATTAGAAAACCAAATAAACTCAATAACCAATCAATATAAGCTATTAGAAGCCACAATAAATAATACAACCCCTTTCAATAGAATTGCCCTATTTAACGCATATAAACACCTCGAATACGAAGTCAAAAATGTTAACCACAAATTCAGATCCTTGTTTCCCCATAAACGCACAAAACGAGCCCTCATTGCTCCTCTTGGCTCCCTCGTAAAATTCATAAGCGGAAATCTAGACGAGCAAGATGCGAAAGAAATATATCACAGCCTAGCCGAACTCGAATCAAACCAAAATCGAATTATCAAAAAAACCAATAAACAAATTTCAATTACTTCAAAATTGATGGAAAATATTAACGAAACAATGACTTCAGTTTCAGATAATCAAAAACTGATAGGAGATAAAATCAATGAGTTGAGAATTGCACTTAACGAGACAAAATTCAATTATGCACATTTTTTGGAAATTCATGAAATATTGAATCAAATAAAAATCAATCTCGATTCCCTACTAGATTTTCTAACAGAAACAGAAAATGCTATGGGATTTGCGAACTTGAAAACATTACATCGCAGTATCGCCTCTCCAGACGATCTAAAAACAATAATAGATGAACTCTACTTATCACATAGTCATTCTCAATTACTTTTTGATAATAAGGAATACCTCAAATATTATAGTGTTGTTGAAACCAAAGTTTTCGCCATCGAGGACAAAATTATATTTTCATTAGATTTTCCATTGGTTCACACTGAAACTTTCGATCACTATCACCTTTATTCAATTCCAAATCAAAACCAATCAATTATTATCCCACCTGCCTCCTACCTAACACTAAGCAACGAAATGTACCAGTACCAGAACGAAGAGTGCGTTGACCTACAACCAAATTTCCTGTGCAAGAAGAATCACCTTCTGCCCATCCAGGACAACCCAGATTGTGTGACGTCACTACTTTCCTCCAATGCCTTTGCTGATAAATGCCATCAAATTCCAGTCAAAATCAATCAGGAAATAATCGAGGAAATCAATGATGCCCACTACATAGGCATCTTTCCGAACAAGAGAAAATTCCAGACAAACTGTGTGGAAAACGATGTCGCTGTGCTGAAAGGTGTATACCTCTTTATTGTCCCACCAAAATGCTCCCTGAGGACTTCCAAATACACCTACCGGAACGAGAAAGGATCAACTGTAGGACACCCCCTCACATTGGAAGAAATCAAGGACATTCATATTCCAATCCTGCAAGTCGAGAAACTCAACTTGGAGAAAGTTTCCCTTGACAAACTGCACGAGCTCCAACTAGACGAAATTCGGGAAGACCCATTGGACCTCATCAATCTTCGCCCGGATTACTCCAGATGGTCCCTATGGAGCGTCGCGACGCTAACCGCCTTCGTCGTGGTATATCTTGTGGTGACCCGGAAACAAGATATCCTTCGCCTACTCAGCCCCAACAAACCACCAAACAACCAGGCCATCAACGAAACTCAAGTGGTTCCACTCTCGAGTTCCTTCTAAGGGATGGAGGAGTTATGTATGCCTTCCCGTGGGAATAGCTGAACTAAGCATTGCTGCCTATGCAGATTTCCAGGAACACGTCGAGACGGTGTTGTATTCAACTTCGGTTCATGGGAACGAAGAAACATTCAGAATAGACATAGACTTCGAGCAATAAACATCTAATTGTATTATTTCTTGTTAATTAAAGTTTTTGAGTTAAATAAATTTTTTAAAAACTAAGTTCCGTGATCGGAAAACATAAAGGGATACTGTTATACAGGGTCACTCAGTCTTTATTGGTTGTACTTATATCAGTTTTCTTAAGAACATATATAAAACAAAGTAGAAAAATAATTAATATTTTATGCCTCTTGTCTATTTGTAATATATTTTATCGATTCTGGTTAACGACATGAGCAATCAAATACTGCATTCAATATCTTTGTGCTATATCTACCAAAAAAAAGTCCGTAAAATTGTTACCTGTCGGCAGCATTCCATCGCCAAATTGATGCATTTTACTAGTTCATACCATGCCTGTTAAGACATTGTTATCACGATTATGTACAGATTCCATTTGTTGATTTTGAAAATTCAGCTGAGTATCAGCTTGGTTTTGATACCGACCAACAAGAGATAAGGAATAATTGTAGAAGAAGAAGCTATAGTTAGATGGTTATTACTGCTGTTGGTACCTGCGCACATATCGTTAGTGTAAAATATGGTGTTTTTGGGGTAAGCCGCTATCAACAAACATTTGCTATACACTCAACCCAATTGATAGGATCCGTTCAAGATGCAGCAAACAGATCACAGCCACAAAGTATTGTTCATTAGGTTTGGTTTACTATTCTATTTTAAATTTTTATGATATCTATAGTATAGTATAGTATAGTATATTACAAGTCTATCTAATTTTGTACAAACAACCAAATACATACAAACCCCAGCAGCGGCTAGTAAGAGGTGAATCACCTTGTGTACATATTTTTAAATCTTTTCATCACAATTACGAATTACTGGAGATACAAACAACAGTAACAAAATATTAATCATATTATATTCAGTATTCTACTTTGTTTTATATATGTATATTCCAATAAAACTAATATGAATACAACTGAAAAAAGATAATATTGAGTGACCCTGTATGGTAGGAACTTCAGATCATCCTATATTGAAAGATATTAACTTAATTTGCAAGTATACGGGCTTTGACTTTTCAATGAGTTCGTTCAAAGAATTACATGAAAATCTCAACATTTACTAGTAGAAAAAGAATCACCCTGTTTACGGAGTCTCACAACTATTCATTGCAATTCGTTTCGAAAATCTTTTTGTAACAAAATAACCGCTCCATTATTGATTTTATAGATAATTAACAACCCTGCATGTTCATGTTCAACATGTTTTGAAAATGCTGCTGAAACCTCGAGTATCTAGAGGTTCGTAAGGGATAACGACATATTTCGGAGGGTTGTCCTTTTTTTTTAATAGTCGAAGAAATTCGAAGGGTTTCCTTAAAGCTAATCAGTTTGTCTACCAAATCCACAAAATATTCATTCAGTTCCCTACCCCGTTAATAATCATTTTCTCAGTTTTGAATCTATCTATCCTTGTTGAGAGAGAACGAGGAAAGTCTGTTCATCCAGAAATTTAATACCGCCGTTTTTGCATGAAATGGTTGGAGCTCTCAGGGATGCATCTTAGTGTACCTTTCCTGTAGACTCCGAATTCAAGCTGATTTTGGCGTATCTAATTGCAAAAACATCTTGGAAAGTCAGGTGTTTTTTTGTTTTCAGCTTTATACGTTAACAAAATAGTTTGTAACTGTATATTCAATTCCGAAACAAAACTGTTTATGTCGACCTGTTTGCTATCAAAGATAGCGAACACGTCGTCCATATACTCATCTCAAACAATTGAAAAATAGCCAAAGCTCTCTCTTGCTTTCATCTCAAACATACACAGAAGGTTGCCCATGGCTGTACCTCGAGTTGTTCGTGAAAAGCAGTTGTTGAACTGAAAGCAATTCTGTCTCATGCAAAGGCTGGCGAGGCTTGAATACTCATTTCGTTAGGTACTGAAACTGATCAGCAGTAACTCTCTCAAATATTCAAAGGTTTTCGGTATTGGCACCCTTGGAAACAAAGAACTTACATCTGAGGAGATCAAGATTTTTTCTTCTTCCAGTTTTATGATCCTGATCTGGTCAATAAATACATTCTAGTGAGTTTTTACGCTCAAGCCTGGCTGTGCCACTGGGAGATCCGTTTGTGAGCCACTTTGCTATTTTGTATGTGGGGAATTCTATCGACGGCGACGTGACGATTGGTCGTACCTACTTTCCGGATTTGTGAATATTGGACAGACAACATTTTTTTAGTGGCGAGAGTAGTGCGACCAAAGTCATGCATTCGTTTATGACTGCAAAACGACAAAAACGACAAACTGCCGCTACTCAACTCTTTCACGATAGCTCTCTCAAGCGTTGGGGGCAACTTTCAGTGATATTTTCAAGATATTTCTTGTTTCAGGGTCAAGTGAATGAACGTATATTCTATGATTGCAACCAATCAAAGGAGATCGAACACCTTTGTCTTCTGCTGTGCTGGTATTGCAAGAATTGGAGACGAATGAAAAATCAAGGCACCGGTATTAAAAATTGATAAAACAAATCCCAGTAGACGAAATACGGAATGAATGTATTTTCTCCACCATGTGACAGGAATAAAAGGAGTGAACCTGTTTTCGCGCACCGCTTTATCGTTACGTTTTTTTTATATCAGAACACAGGAAGTCCCTTCAAGAGAGCACCATTCAGTTGGAACCGGTGTACGATTTCATTTCCTCTGAAATAAAGCGTTTTGTGGAATGATGGCGAAATGTATGGTTAGTGTTTGGTTTGCACGGTGAATACGGAATAGAGTACAAGTAGGCGGTGTAGATGGATCTTCAGATACTTTTCATTACACTGTGTGAGACTGCCGTAGATTTGAAGGATGGCCGAGGGAAGAGGAAGTAATTTTAGATTCACAAACTATGTCTGGGGTGATGGGTTATCGGTTTATTTCAATATGAGTCGCGCCACCTCCTCATCCTTTCATATGGGGTTTTTCCGGAAGATGTTCAACTTAGTCACCTCGTTACTTAATAGACTGGAGTAGACTATTTATAGATTATAGATTAGTAGTTGTAATGTTTTAATCTGTTGTCCCAGGGACTTACAATAAAATGATTTTTATGTTTTTTTTCAAAAACAAGCCAAGATACCGAAAAAATTCTTGATATAAAAAAGTTGTAATTTCAGTTGCTCTATGTGAAACAAACACAAAAATTGCAAAAAATCAGTGGCGCATATTTATCCTGTAAAAATTATTGGTTACGGTGCCTTCCAGGACGCCCTTGGATATAATACTGTTGATATAGTTAGGGCTAAATTAGCCCTTTACCACCGTTGATAACACTGCCAAATTTCAATAAAATCGGCTGAAGGATTATTAGGATATTTACGAAAAAAATGATTTCTTTTGAAAATTTTGACACCCTGTATCTTGAAAACGAAGCATTAACAGACGTATATTTATATGAACTTTTAGTCTTAGAATCATCCAAAGAATCACAAGTTTGGCCACGTACTTAAATAACACCCTGTATAGGTATCATGCTGAATAGTCGGTGACTATTGTGTACCATGCAAATAGTCGCTAATAGAGCGTGTTGATTGGTCCTGTCAAATAGGAAAAAAACGTATGATTGGTTGATGACTGATATTTAATACACGAAAAAAATAATCAATCATATCTCACGAACGATATTTTTTTGATAATGACTTTCAAAACAATAGCACAATTACAGACTGTCAGCATGGATTTCAAAAAGGGAAAAACACCAAAATATAGACGTCAGTATCAAAATAACAAAAATCTTCGAAAAGCTAGAGTATACAGAAATAACATTTTGTGATCTGAGTGAAGCATTTGACAGTGTACCTAAAAAAAACCTCAAAACCTATCCAATTATGAAAGTCCAGAGAATATCCATAACCATTATTATTATTGTTCCGTCAACTCTTAAGAATATTAAAGACTATGTTGAATAGTTTACAAATAAACTGGTATTTTAATTAACATAGATTTCTTTGATTAAATTAATGTCTGTTAAAAATTTCACCAATTTTTGGATATCATAGTTGTCATCCAAAAGTTCGTGTGGAGTTGATGGAATTGCATATATCTGATGCTGGTATTTGTATGCTGGACTCTCGTATAAGATGTGGTTGGCTATGAGGTTAGATTGACGTGTTACACTGATTGCTTTATCTGTTTGTTTCGGTATGTAGTTGTGTGAGAGGGCTTTGACCCAGTCGTAATCTGATCAGGATGATTTGTTCTTTTTTGATCGGAGAATGTTTTTTACAGGAAAGCACAGATTTTTTCACTTCAGCAAGCTTGAACTGAGAAATGCTCCTTCCTCCACTCAGATTGCCAAGCGGAAGTTATTGTTTCTTTTAGAGCGGCTTCACATTTATGCAATGCATTTGCAATGCAAGACAGGTATTGCAAGGCAATGTAGAAATTGTGTCTTACATTTATGCAATTATTTTTGTGTTGCCAGCAGTTTATACCAACATAATATATTTCGAGAAAATCTAACCTCATTAAAATATTTTGATATTTCGTTGGTTTGTACTTAACTGAAATTCGAAAAATTACATTCCACCTATCACTAACGCTTTTGACAAATTTTCTATTTCTATTTTAAGTTGGAGTTAAAGGTTAGGAGACATTCGAAAAACAATATCTACAGGTACTTTGGTGTGCTATAGTCATTGAATTTCTCACCAGAAAATTCATTAGAATTGCTCACGAATTACGTGAAAATTTCAACCAGTCGAAATTTTTTGGGCTTGCACATAACTTGCATGGGCGCAAGCGCAATGTAAAATTTAGTCTTGCATTGCACAAAAATTGCATGAAAATTGCATAATGTAAAACCGCTCTTAGTGCTGCTTGGAGTTTAATTTTACAGAAATCGAATGGAGCTTGTCTTTATTTATTGAGTTTTTTGCCAGTTGATCCATAATCTCGTTTCCTTCTGACATGTGAGATGGCACTTGGATCAATTTGATGGTTTGGTTGGTATGCTGTAAACGGTTGAGTTCATTGTTGATCAGCAAAAAGGTTGGATTAATGGAGAAGATTTGTGATAAAGCGGTCAACGCGGTGAAGGAGTCGGTAATTATTACATTTTCAAAAAGTTTTGGTTTCTCACTTGTTCCAAGGCTTTCAGGATGGCAACTAGTTCTACAGTAAAAACAGTGATAATTGGCAGCAAGAGTTGTATGACAATGTGGTGAATTCTGCTACATTTTTGGCGCATCCGTGTATATTTGGATATACCCTTGGCAATTTCCTTTTATGTATTGGAAATTCTGTTTGATTATAGTACTGTTAGTTTCAGAGTTATTTAAGTGGAAAGGGTAATGGTGCAATCGGGTAAATCCACTGTCCATGGGAACACCGCATTTGCTTTTTCTAAAAGAATTTAAATATCAAGAAATATGATTGTTCCTGTTAACGAAGATGCACAATGAATGGTTTTATGGTCCATGGCTGAATATATTTTGGAGGTGATATTGAGAATTGCATCTTCCGTTGATACCAGACATTTGCCTCATTTTACCACTTTGTGGAAACTGGGTGGAGAGAAGGTTATTTTTGACCTTAGTGGGAATTATTTATTTAAATTTCTCAATATAACAACTTATTTCATTTATTATTTTTTCGAAAACTTCAAAATTTAAGAATAGCATGAAAAGAAGTTTGATCTATTCTATTACCTGATTTGATAACTCTTTTAATTTCTTGGGAATAAGATTATTGCCTTGACAGGTTGAATAAGTATAAAAAAAGTTCGGTAAGCAATTCCGCACATTCTTAAAGGACTTTGCTAGATATACCGTCTATAACAGGAAGTTTCTTAGTTTTTAGAGATTTTATATCCACAACAAATAACAGATTGATCAGGACTGCAAAATACCGAAATTTTGATTAATTATTAAATTTTGAATTTTGTTATCTCTTTTCTGACATAAATAACCTCTGAGCTGATCTGAAAAAACTTCTTTCTTCAGGTGAATTACCACATTTCATAAAATATATTTATATCCCAACCTTCAATGCCGAAAGTTATATATTTGTTTTGATTCGAATTCTAGAATTGTGAAAATATCGCATAACGTTGGGTTAGTTTGTCACAAGAAAGATTACTGATTCCTCTCTGGCGCCTTTCTGCATGTTTATCTAGCGTCACACATCCGATAAAATACAAAACAACTTGATCATCACTGTCAACAGACACATTTTCGCGATATTATCAATAAACGTGAACCCCAACTTGACGTGTCCAACACGCAAATTGAATAAACGCATAAAAATTATCGTTGACAATCGCATTACAAGCCTACTTCCCGGTAGAGCTACAAAATCTGATTTTATTATGCACCCCTGCTATTATACGGAATAACACCCAGTTTCCTGGAAATTGCACATTTAGTAGGGCTATTTATAGCCCCCGATATTCACAAGGGCGGCGCGTCAATTTGAATGTGAGAGAGGAACTGATAAGGAAGATTGCTTACCATTTCATCGATTAAAATACAAAAAGTAAGTAAGTTTTGACTTCTTATAAGTTCAATCATAATACAGGTAGTTCATTACACATTTTTACATTTTTATGAATTTTACGAGTTCATCATCATCACTTTTACCATTATCTCGCACATTTTTAGTGTATAATTAGGGAGTTGTTTTAATTTGCTTAACACCAGAGCCAAACCGATTTAAAATATCCGAATTCATGAACATTTCTTAGCAGTACTTATGTGGGTGGTCGAAAAGTAGGGTAAATTATAAGTGTATCAAGAAAAATCAAAATGACTCGGTAAGAGTTCCAGAAGAGGCCTGGGAGCTTATAGTATGAGTATTGAAGGTTGGATAATGTTTTTTACGATTTGTCCAATACAATAGAAATTTTTGACGCTATAGGAACCCAACAGAGTTAACCCCCCTACGACCCCCCTGATCTACATCTGCTCCTAGTGAAGCTTCTACAAGAACCACTATACAAGTGCTCTTTACGAAGTGCTTGAAATTCGTGGAATTCGGAAAAATAAGAGGAGTTAAATTTGCAAAATTGTTCTGGCACTTAGAACTTATGCAGAATATTGTATAAGATTTTGTTTCATATTTTTTTCATCTATGAATGAAAAAAAATCTTGCAGATGGAGCGAGCTTGTAAGCAAGGCATTTCAGTGTGTATTCATAGGATGCACTCCATATTGAGGAAGATTCATCTTTATTTTGATTATTTTTTACATCTCATTGATCTTTGATACCCTTTGATTTTATTATTGAAATAATTTTGCTACAGTGATATAATTATAAAATGTCTTTTTAACACGTTTATTTTTACTTTGGTATTAAAAAGTACAGAAGCACGTTTGGTCCTTTGAGATAACGTGAAAAGAACTGAAGAAATACAAAGAAAAAGAGAATACATCGAAGAAATTCGTTTCGATGATTCAAGTTGAAGTAAACTATGACAAAAAAGTTTAGAATAGAAAGAGAAATTAAACGTTTGGGTATGATGAATAGAAGATTTCAAGAAGAACATAGCAAGGCAGGGATGAAAGGAGTTCCAGGTACCTACCAGTTTATCGAGAAAACAAATTCTTTGAATACGTTTGAAAGCTACCAGGAAAAAAGCTGCACTTGAAGAAAAACCAGAAAACGAGAAAAAGAAACTGGCAGAAGAATTTATTTTACGCAAATATATTAGAGAGAAAGAATTGATTCATATGGAACTAGAAATGCAACTCAGTACAAAATATACTATGATTCATGGAAGCAATAATGAAGGTGCAACATCAGAGGAAATTTCCTTTCCTACCTCCCTCTATATTGTATGGAGTGTTTAAAAATCCCAACGTATATTTCTCCTAAGTTTGTAGTATTCCACATGAGACACCCGGTATACATTTATGATGATATTTAATCCAATTCTCTTTCAAACTGTCTATGGATTATATACCTGTCTCCGGCGGATTCAGAGAAATAATGTTTTTTTTATATGGAATTCTTCATTGAACCGTGTTTATTCAAGATGACTATTGTCATTTTGTTTTATGTAAAGTGGCGACCGGTCAATTTTCTGAATCTTTGGTATGTTGTTGTACTTAACCAAAAGTTTCAATGTGCCCGACCCAATCCTATGATTAGTTTTCTAGATACGTGTTGTTGAAACTGAAAACTGCCCAGATTTTCGGATTTTTTTTTGCTTCCTTACGAACTAGATTGAATTTCTGTTTTCATACACACGTTTTCTACATAGTTTAGTGAATACATGCGACTAAAAATATTCATCTATACGGGGGGATGAATGACAGTAATTTTTGGCGAAATCCCACTTTTTCTACTTTAAACTTAGGAAAGCATGTTTTCGAAAATAACGCCTCAATATAGTATTTTGAGGAGAATATAACGCATAGTACACATGTTTCAGACAGTGTGTTTCATAGAGAAAACCACAGTATCAAATAATTTTTTTGACGGATTAATTCAGAAACCTATACCTATAGATTGATTTGAGGATAAATTATTACCACTAATATATGAGGGTCTCTAAGCTTCAAGATATACAAGGTGGTTGATTTGCCGAAAGGTATTCTATTCTGAGATGAGTACAAAAACCATGAACACCCTGTATTCTGAAATTTACCCGGTCAAATGTTACCATTTTCTCAGTATACGACTATTTTAATAACGTCTTGGGAGGTATGATTTCCACATCCGATCCTACAACCATCCGATCCTACAACAGGGCGTTAAAGTGGAGAAATGCAAATTTCATCAGTTTTTTTCCTCAAATTGAAAATCTGCAATGACTTATATTGCATATGTTACTTCATTATAAGTTTTGATTGGAGGTACATTGAAACTTATAGCTGGAAATATTTACTGCTACAGGGTGATTCACAATTAATACGTTTTTCAAACACTCAACAATTCAACATTTGCGCCACAGAGAACTTATTTCTGGAAGTATATACTAACTTACTCATTCACAATTTCGAGGCTAAAAGATTTCGGTGTCATTAGTTTTGTACAGGGTAAGCCATATGACAAACCATCTGATAATGATAACGAAATCATTTAGCCTCAAAATCGTAAACGTGTAAGCATAAACTTCAAAAAATAAGTTGTCTGTGGCGGAAATGTTGAATTAATGAGTGTTTGAAAAACGTAGTATGAATCATTCCAAAATCAACCTGTAGCAGTGAATATTTAGCTGTACCTTTCAATGTACATCTGACCAAAACTCATATTGAACTTACATATTCGCAATATAAGTCAATGCAATTTTTCAATTCGAGGAAAAAAATTGACGAAATTAGCATTTCTGCACTTTAACGTCTTGTATCAAGAAAACTGATCATAGGATCGATCGGATGTGGAAATCATACCTCCCAAGATGTTATTAAAATAATCATATACTGAGAAAATGGTAACATTTGACCGGGTAAATTTCAGAATACAGAGTGTTCATGGTTTTTGTACTTATCTCAGAATAGAATACCTTTCGGCAAATCCAACCACCTTGTATATCTAGAAGCTGAGAGACCCTCATATATTAGTGGTAATAATTTATCATCAAATCAATCTGTAGGTACAGGGTTTTGAATTAATCCATGATATAAATTATTTGATATTGTGGATTTCTCTGAAACACACTATATGAAAAATGTGTATAAGGTGCGTTATATTCTCCTCAAAATACTATATTGAGGCGTTATTTTCGAAAACATGCTTTCCTAAGTTTAAAGTAGAAAAAGTGGGATTTCGCAAAAAATTACTGTCATTCATTTGTGAGTCCCCCCGTATAGATGAATAATTTTATTAGTCACATGTATTCACCATTGTTTCAATAAAATATGTAGAAAACGTGTGTATGAAAACAGAAATTCAATGTAGTTCGTAAATTAACAAAAAAATGGGCCCATTGAAACTTTTGGTTACTAGGTCGAGTACAACAACATACCAAAGTTTCTGAAAATTTGACCGGTCGCCACTTTACATAAGAAAAGTGCGGGGTGGGGTCCTTTGTTCATAAAGGAATAATTAAAATGTGACCTTTCATTTTGATCAATTGTCGAATATCTCAAAAACGGAGATTTCTATATATTTTTCATAGGAATTTCAAAAATGCAGTAATATGTGGGATATTGGATTTAAAAAAAATCAACTTTGTTGTCGCGGTTTTTAGATGAAATAGACATATTTCGAATGAAAAATTATTATTCAGTCCCTGTAGACCGAGGCGTTACTGGTGGTCCACCCTGTATATTTTCGCATCACCAGCATTATATCTCGGAAAGTGTCTCGGTGAATTGTGTGTCTCCAAAAGAGAAACACTCTCTGATGTCAGATGATAGCCAAGGTATAAGCTATTATCTATCAGATATTTTTTGTCTTATAGGTATAGTCGAAATCATTCTATTGTTTTATATTTTCTAATTAAGCAGATGAATACCGACACTGAAGAAGGACACTGAGCTCTGAAAATGTACTGTCATATCAACGCTAAATAGGCTCAGAAACATTTGATTTTTTACCTGTAACGATAATTTCTTGAGCAATTTTCTCACTGAAAGTACAATGCAATTACATTCGATTCAAAGGCTTAACTATCAGTCAATTTGTCAATTTAGGAACATTACTGCCAAGTAAGAACGAAAGTATTTTTATATTAGTTCGCAACGGCACTGGTCAAAGACGTGCCATAATTGTTTATATATTTCATCTAGCACAACAATCATCTTCACAAATAATCCCATCATATAACAATAACAATCTCAAGCAAATAACGAAAATTCCAGCCAAGACTTTGGCACCAAACGACTAATAATAATAAAATAAACATTCGGCTCTAAAACTGAAATCGAAAAGTGAGTCTGATGGTCATTGCAGCCGGCACGTTTGAAGCCGAAAAGAGCATTTCCGTTTATTAGTACGGCTAAAGGGCTGTAATTGCCCCTACTGAAAGTCTATTTGCATTATAGTGAAAGCATAATTTTATTACTTTACAGAAATATTACATTTACGGCATCTCTGATGATTTCAGGATAATTTGTAAAAGGAATAAGCGCATATATTATATTCCACAAAAGAAAAATTGATCTTTATTGCTGTGACAATAAAATTTCAAATCATTTTAAAATTTTGCTTTTGGTCATTAATAAAAAATCATAAGTTTATGAGCTAGCTATTTATGAAAGTATAAGTTGTGCATTGAATCATGAAATGAGTATATTATATATACTCGATAGTATCAACGATAACTACCAACATACAGGGTGTCTGATGAGTGTGTGACTTTTCAAAGTTATGTTTTTTTAAATAAAATAGCCTATATGTTTTTACTCCATTGAATTCCTTTGAAAGAGGGTTCCTCAAAAATATAGTGTTGTATGGGTTTATACCGTTATGGTGACATCAATGTCCAAAAATTGGTTATATAATAATATAAGAATAAGAAAATGTTTTCACAAAAATGATATATTTTCATTTCATATTCATAAATTTACCGATTGGCACTTTTCTCATACAGGGGCAACAGAAATTCGGGATCACTGTTTTCTCAATTTGTTCAAATGGAAGACCCTGTTAATGAAGCCATACCAGAATAGTCCACACTATAAGTTTTCAGAAAATGAAGGGTCGACATCATTCATTTCCATCGGAAATTTATCTGATTCTCAAGGAAAGTATAAAAAATTTCATAAAAAATTATGATATTTCTATTCAATGATGGACAAACACGACAACAAAATAATACCAAAAAATGTTAAAGAGAGTTGATATTCGACAGAATATTATTAAAAAATACACGTATCTTACATTTTTGGGATCAGCAAGATAATTTTAAGGGTCTACCCATTAGGACTTTTATCGAGGTAATACTTTTGTTCTTTGATCAACTTGAAATGTTTAGACTATACTAATTACATCATTCTGAATCGATTGGCGTTCGCAGAATTGCTCTATCTTTAACCGTTCTCAAGGTGAAATATTCATCTGGAGTTAAGAGGGATTATTTCGCTCCAAAACTTCAAAAAAAAAATTCCATTAATTTTTCGGACAGTAAACCTTTTTTTATTATGCATACCAAATTCGAACTCGATTCCGAGTCAATTGAATCGGTCATTTGAGAAACAGCACATGTCAATATGTCCGCCATTTTGGGATTATTGCATTAACATACTCTTCAAGGGTAAACGCATCGTTCCATATAGAACTCTAAATAAACCAAATTTTGAAGTTTAATTGTGAAAAAATATTTTTTTTCAACAAATTATAATTTTTACTTTTTTGGTTTCCTGAAAAATTATCCAACATTGACTTGTGCTGTTTCTCAAATGACCGATTCAATTGAAAATTTTGTAGTCTTTTTACGGAACCTTTGCAATTTCGAGTTGAAAATATCTGTTTTTTTGTTAGTTCCTTTTTTGCGGTAAACCTGTATCTGGGCATACCCAAATCTTACATTTGCGGAATCAGCAGGAAATTTTGCGTATATACTGAGAATTTCAAATGAATCTGATGATTTTATATTTTTCATGATATCAGGGACTTTTTTCGAGGTATTACTTCTGTTCTTAGATCAACTTAAAATTTTCAGACTATACTATTAACATCGTGCTGAATCGATTGGCGTTCGCAGAATTGCTCTATCTTTAACTGTTCTCGAGTTGAAAAATTCATCTGGAGTTGAGAGGGATTATTTCGCTCCAAATCAATGGAAGATTTTCTAGGCTTTTTACGGAACCTCAGCTATTTCAAGTTGAAAATATCCGATTTTGGTCAGTTCCTTTTTACGGTAAACCTTGTATCTGTACATACAAAAATCATATATTTTCGGAATAAGCAAGAAATTTTGAGTGTATACCTACTGAGAATTTGCAAGTGAATCTGATGAATCTGATATGTTCTTCGATCAACTTGAAATTGCACGTCCTTTTTGGTTGTCAAATTGTCTAACCCATTGATTCTCTGTTGAGTAGTAGTGGCAATTGTGTCTGTTGACCATCCCAATAAATGTAGACTCGTCACAAACAAAATGTATTTCAGAAAATCTGGTTCCTCGTGAATGAAATTCAATATATTCTGGTATCATGATCTCTTTCATAGGGTTCTTGATGAAATCCAATTCGGTATGGATGAAGTTTATTTTTGATCAATATTCTGTTCAAGAAAGTACTGACTTATGACTCATATCCAGCTCTCTTGCAATTTCTACGTTTGTAGCAATTTTATTCACTACTTACCATAGTGAATTTTCTGGTAACTGAAGATATTGATGATGTGGGTACAGAACCGATGACAATAATTTTAAAAACTTATTTACAGTTAGTGTTGCCGTCTAATCGCAAATATTAGAAACATGCGTATTTTAGTATCTGGACAAATCTGGACAAATGCGTATTTTTGAAGGTACTTATTATCAAAATGGGGGTATTGCCATTCAAATAAAAAGATAATGACGTCTCAACTTGAACAGTGATGACGTCATCCAAAATTTTAGTAGACCAAACAATGCGCATCAGAAAAAGAAAATAGGCTTGTCTGAGCTTTTTTCCCAATGGCCTTATCAAGCTTTTATAGCAAATTGATTTGAGAAATTATGTAAACAAAGCCATATTAAATGAAAAAAAGGCTTACTTTACACATGAATTCAATTCATGTGATAGTAAACAGTTCTGGAAAATACTAAAAGCAAATCATTTTATAGCCAAGAAATCGTATGAATTAAGTACCAGAGAATATAAAAAGTGTAAATGAATTTTTTTTTTTGCAGAACCTCCAAATGAACTTTTGAACTTTTACAACAATAACTGTCTAGTCAATGAAGAACCCTTTCAGTTTTCAGAAATAAATGACTTATTACTCTATCTAAAGTACTAGAAAGAACTGTAGAATATCAGTTAAAAGAACATCTCGAGAAGAATTCATTACTGCCTAAAATTCAATCTGGATTCTGTAAAGGTTATAGCTGCACCGCACTGCTCTTCTGCATATAGTGGATGAAATCATTAGGGCAAGAGATCGAGGTTTGTGTACTGCTTTGGTACTCCTAGATTTTAGTCGTGCTTTCGATACAATAAATCACTCACTCTTATTGGCTATTCTACATTATATGGGCTTATCTGAACATGCAATAAAGTTATTTGAGAATTATCTATTGGGTCGGAGACAAAAAGTATGTATTGACAATACTTACTCTACAACTTTGAACATCAAATCAGGTGTACCACAAGGTTCAATTCTTGGCCCAGTTCTGTTTACTTTGTATACCTCTACCATTCTGAAATCTCTCAAACACTGCTCAATTCACTGCTACGCAGATTATACGCAGATTTATTACAGTTTCGAATCAATAAATGCTGAAGCAGTAAATGCGTTGATAAATGATGACCTGAATAGCTTCATTGAACCAGCCTCATCCCATTGTCTGCAGATCAATACAAGTTAATCAAATGTAATGATATTTGACTCGGGAAATAATTTAACAATAGTGAATCAAACAAAGAATCTGGGAGTTATATTATATACTGAATTAAGGTTTGAAATGCATGTGAATGAACTTGTGCAAAGAGCATACTTATCAGTGGAGACTATGTTCGGTGCTAGCTAGGCATGTTCTGCCTCCTTCTATCAAATTATTATTGTGCGAATCGATTATATTATCAATATTTAATTTTGCTGACTCGCTCTATGGCCCTAATCTCACGCAACAGTACAAAAAAAATATTAAAAAAATCCAAAATTCTTGTTTAAGATTTGTATATGTTATTCGTAGACGTGAAAGAATATCTCATAAACTGGTTGAAGCAAATTGGCTTAATATGGATAGACGACGATTGTTACATGCTGCGTGCCTGTTTCATAAACTTATATTAACTAAAAAACCAAGTTATCTTTATCGTAAGTTAACATTCCGCACAGATGTCCATAATCAAAATATAAGGTATAACACCACCAAAATTCAGAACGGAATATTTCAAGCGTTCATTCTCTTTTCAAATATGCAAAACATATAATTCCCTTCCACTGGACATAAAAAAACTAACAGTAACGAACTTCAAAATGAAGTTCAAAATCATCTTTTCGATCATGGATAGGAAAGGTGGTGATCTTAACATTCATAATTTAGACAATGTTCCATATATTCCAGAGATGAAACAGACAAAACTTATGGGGTTGAGGGGACTGAACATACGATTGCAAAATGTCATAAACAAATGTCCAAAACCGCTTCGTTACCGACATACAGAGTGATTTGTGAAGTTACCAGGAAATTCAATCCGTCATATTTAATACAGGAATTGGCCGATTGGGTTCAAATTTGGTACATAAATCACACTGAAAGGCCTCAACAAGAAACCTTTTGAACGAAACCAATATTAGGACCGGAATATGATTTTTTCATCATGTTAAAGACTTGTAAGAATAACGCACCCTGTATAATGATTATCACAAATCTGATCTCAGATTCGAAATCTACGGAAAAAATCCTGTAGGAAATAGTGGAAAAAGTTTCTGGTACCATTTCTGATAAATTATTATTTTCAATTTTTTTCTCAAGAAAGTGATTGTTGGATGAGGTACCATCAAAAATTGGTTAATATGATGAATAATTACGAAACCAAGACAAAAATATTGCTATTCTCTTCAAAAAGTTCGTCATGGAATTTCAAAAAATACTATCGTAACCCAAAAAAATTGAAAAATAAATTCGTATCAGGGCCGGACTTAGTCTTGTTTGTGTTAATTTCTTTCGAGCATAACTGTCCTAGTAATAATCTAAATTTACGAAATCTAAATCTAATAAAACAATCGTATAGGAACATGATGAAATAAGACTGGTCTGAATTTATTGTAAATTATATTTGCTCACTAATGACTTGGAATTTATGACACTACAACACAACGCACAATAATATTCCATAATGCGATTACTAAACAAAGAATTCGTAAAAAATGTTTACTAATGTCTTAATAAATTTTCAAAGTGAAGCCCTCCAGCATCAATACATTTTTGAGAGCGTACCACTAGATGATTCACTGACTTTCGAATTATTTGAGAGTTATGTTTAACACCATTACATGCAGCAATAATTTTTTCTAATAAATGTTCTCTATTTCTAATCTCTTCATTATAAACTTCTGATTTTAAATGACCCCATAAAAAGTAGTTTAGTTAAATCAGGGTATCGCGGTGGCCAATTTACTAGACCACCACGGCCAATCCATCTGTTGGGGCAAGTTGCATTAAGAAGGTTTCTAACTGGAATTGAAGAGTGGGGTCCAGCACCATCCTGCTGAAACCACATACCACGGATATTGAGACCTTGCAATAGATCCGATAAAATGTTCTCCAAAAAATGAAGATAAACATCACCAGTTAACTGTCCGTCAAAAACGGGAGGTCCAATCAAACGATTATCAAGGATTTCACACCATACATTGAAATTAAATCTGTATTGGCAGTTCGGCTGCTCCATTCCAAAACCCAGTATGTGAAAAGAACAAAATTGGGAGAAAAACGAATTTTAGTGTTTTTGTTTGGCTGCACATACTAGGTTAGGGATATGTCATATCTCTGAAATTAGTACAGCTATCAACAAACAGGTCGGGTTGAAAAATGCGCCTAAACACAGTATATCCAAAAATATTGAAACTTCATTTTCTGAAAAAATGTTGGATACTGTGTTTTGGAATGGAGCAGCCGAGTTTTTCTGAACAATGGAATGTCGCTGTCCAAATATGCACATTTCTAGTGTTACTAATTCAATCTCTGGTGAATTGGCTCTCGTCGGTAAATAAAATTCTGTTCTGTTCTGTTCTCTAGATGGTGCTTAGTACCATAGACGGACCAATATGCGTGGTACATGATCACCCTCTTCAAGCTTTTGCACTTTCTGTATGTGGTATGGATGCAAAGCATATTCTATTAATGTTTTCCATACAAGCATACGAGGTAGCGCCAATTGCGTACTTATTCTTCTTACGCTACTAGAAGGATTATCATTTATAGCTTCCAGTATTTGCTCTTCGTGATGAACATTATTTCTTCGAGCTTCTTCTCGTCCTATATTTGAGGGAACTTTTCCTTTCTTCCTAATACTTTGGAGTACTTACCTTAGCAAATGTTGAATGATGTGTTACGCGACGTCTGTATTCCCTTCTTGCCGACTGGCCATTTCCGTCGCACAGCCCATACACAAATAAAATATCTGCGTATTCCTCATTGGTGAAATGCAACGGCATTATAAACACTCTCTAAGAACTATAGTATAAACTTGAAATCACGAGAATAATAATGAACACCAACAAAACAAACTCTCATGGAAACTAGGTAAACAACAGTTAGTTTTTCATGATGACATTCGCGATTTGACATGTATTGTCTTGACACAAGCCTACTGTATCAAGACGATAAACTGATACGAATTTATTGTTCAGTTTTGGCAGTCAGTGTTTTATTGAGATATTAGTAAACGTTTTTTACGAATTCTTTTTGTTATGCTCACTACAAGAACTTATTGTGCGTTGTGTTGTATTTTCATAAATTTAAATTTATTAGTAGGGAAATATAATTTACAAAAACTTCAGTTCAGTCTTTTCACATACGATTATATTAGTAGATTTCGCATCTGCGCTCAGATTATTGATACTTATTACTAGGACAGTTATTCTCGAAAGAAATTAACATAAAAAAACTCAGTCCGGCCCTGATACGAATTTATTTCTCAATTTTCTTGGTTTATGAGAGTATTTTATGAAATTTCATGACGACCTTCCTTAAGAGAATAGCAATATTTTAGTCTTGGTTTCGTAATTATTCATCATATTAACCAATTTTTGTTGGTACCTCATCCAAAAATCACTTTCTTGAGAGAAAAATTGAAAATAATAATTCATCAGAAATGGTGCCAGAAACTTTTTCCACTACTTATTTCCTGCAGGATTTTTTCCGTAGATTTCGAATCTGAGATCAGATTTGTGATAATCATTATACAAGGTGCGTTATTCTTACAAGACTTCAACATGAAAAAAAAATTATATTCCGGTCCTGATATTGGTTTCTTTGAGGCCTTTCAGTGTGATTCATGTACCAAATTTGAACCCATTCGGCCAATCCCTGTATTAAATATGACGGATTGAATTTCCTGTCTAACTTCACAAATCACTCTGTATGTCGGTAACGAAGCGGTTTTGGACATTTGTATATGACATTTTGCAATCGTATGGGCAGTCCCTTCAACCCCATAAGTTTTGTCGGTTTCATCTCTGGACAACCTATATGAACACTAGAGACATTTATAACGTAGCAGGGTATGTTTTAGGGTTGAGTGGAAGAGCAGCCTAAGGGATTACTCTACTCTCCTAGATTGAACTCCTTCATTAAATTTGAAAGTTTTTATTTTCTCTCTATTTATCAATAAACTTTGTATTTTTTATTTTGATGTACTTTATTATAGGAATAAAAGCGTATATTAATAATGCTTGTCAGTGGCGCCTTCGCAGAAAAAACTAAATAAATAAATAATAAATTCAACACATATTTTATATAAAGCTCTAGAGGAACATTGGGATGATTGTTGTGATCCAATGTTATTGTTACTTCATATGCACAATCGGGTCAATTCTGTTTCTCAGTAGCAAGATGTTATAATAGGACATTTTTCACAGCAAAATATATCTTGAAAAATATCGGCAGGAGATGTTGCTGCCATATCATCTACTGTCAATAAAGCAAGATAGATATCAATCAATCCTTCTACAAAATCGAGATATATTTTGCTGTGAAAATTGCCTTGCTATGATAACAATATTGCTAGTGAGAAACAGAATTGTCCCGAATATGTATATGAAATATGAAATAGTTGAGACTCTTCGAACGTATTATTCTATTAGCCATCTGAGATGATCAATTAGAAAGACAACCCTCGGCGAATACCATATCTCCTTCCTACGTCCTGTTGGTTGGATTTCAACAAACCGTGAAAGGAAGGTGCGAAGCGAAAATTGAATACTATCATTCACCGTTAACCACTTCCTGTGTGCCATCCAGCAAAAAATAATAAAAAAGGGGTGAAAACGTGATCAAGCTAATACCCTCCAGTTTACAGCTTTCATTGAATTAAACAAAATGGGCGATTCGTTTTGGATCATAGCGGGTCGAGGGATGCAGTTGTCTCAAGTCAACAAACAAGACAAGTGAACATCTGCCCCGGGCGTGACTTGCAATATCTCATGAGGCAGAGATGATCTGCCACACAAGATGAAACGGAATTTCACTGCGAAGCGAAGGGACGATAGATAGATAATATTTTGAAGTAACGATAATTGGCCTAGATATATCAAACTAGATAATAATTATTGTACTGTTCGAAAGTTGTATAGCTGCATATATATTATTATCGCTGACATTCATTCACATTACATATTCCAAGTTGTATTGTACTTTCTCTTTTCCTATCGGGAATATATCGAGAGTGTAAAAAAAAATTCCAATGCAACTCGCCATGATGAAATTTCAAATCGTCTACTAAAAAATGTTCTTATCAATTGTATAAAACAATAACGTACATTGTGAATTTGTCTATGGAACAAGGAATTTTTTCCGATAAATTGAACATGTGTTACCAATTTTTGAAAAAAGCTTTTTCCTCAACAAAGCCCCATAAAAAAATCTAGTGAAGTCCGGGGATCTGGGGGGAAACTCGACAAAATATTTCGCCCTATTAATCGATTAGGAAGATTTTCTTCCAACCAATCTCTAACAATCTTTTTTGATTGATTCGGCCGTTACTTGATGAAGATCCATAGTAATTTGTAGAAAATACCCAGGAAACGAATTGGTCTTCACAACATTATTTTAAATTATCACATTAGCTTTATTAAGCTTGCTTTAGCGAAACATGTGACATTTTAAATGTGATAATTTAAAATAAAGTTGTGAAGATCAAATCGTTTCCTGGGTATTTTCTACAAAATCTAACAATCTTGCTATTGTGGATGGAACAGCCATCTAATTCAAATAGAAGACAAGCCTCTTCTGCCAGTACATGTTCTTCCATAGCGTTAGAAAATTCGTTTTTAAAAAATTTCAAAATAATTTTACCACTCAAATTGCTTAAAATAAGGGACCATTTATTCTGGTATGTAATATTCCACACCAAACATTTATTTTTGGTGAGTACTATCTTCTGCAATTGATTATCCAATGTAGATTTTCTTCCGTCCAGTATTACCTTGAATTCTGAGAATTTACTGTTCCATTGGTTGTGAACGTTGCCTTGTTTGTCACTGAACAACAATTTCTATTATTTAGATATTCTCCTTGAGCCCATAAACTATGCATGCTCCATCCTCTTTTCATCATCGCCTCTTCTAAGGTATGAAGAAACTTTGGTTTAAAGGGCTTCATTCGTTATATTTCCTAAGACTTCTCTTTAGTGTTTCACGCGGTAAGTTAATGTCAAAACTTGCAATTCTAACACTTGTGTTCGGATTATTATTAAAATAATTTCCAATTCGTTCAGAATTATTACGTCTCTGTTTTTGTACATTATGGCCATTCTTCACAATATGTTTACAAACAGCTCCATACTGATTGAAAATTTTGTTTACTCGTTGTAGCTCCGCTAATATTTATATCATTTATTCTTGTTAATTCGTATTATTTTGTTACATATTATTATGTTAGTTCATTGTGATAGTTAACTTTTTTACGTAATTGTAAGTACCTATTTCGTGACGCTTTCCTTGTTTTTTCCGCAAGCCATTCTTTACTAAGTTGCAGTCCCTTGAAGTTAAAAAGTTCAAAAGTTTTTTATTATTATAAACTAATGAATTCAATCGATAGGGTGTAGTGCATGACTCAGGCTCTGCTAGTCGAGCGGAAAGCAAATTTTGATATTAATGCACTTTTTCCGTCGACCGTTTATTTACGATGTATTTTAACGTACTCAAAATCGTTGATTAATGACCCCTGTTAATGGATGATTTTCTTTTAATCACCGATTTACCTATATGCAACCCAACGTACATTGCTCCAATACATATTATATTAAATATAAATTTTATATAGTGACCTGTGGCGTATCCAACCAAACATATTTATACTTACCCGCTAAAACATTTATTTTGAAATCAATTAGCTGTGTTAGTACTATCTGTCATTATTTATTTCATTGTTTTAATTTCTTAAAATTCTACGTTTATTTTGAAATCAAAAGATGGATAGTGACAAAGTTCTGAAAAAAAAATTCAGAAAACATCAAATATATCAGTAAAGTTGTCAGTAGCATTGATAGCTAGCTGGATACGCAGCCGGCTGGTAAAATGCTGGTTTGAGTCCTGAGGTGATATAGCAAGGTCGAGGGTTCATCCCCAAGTGGTACCATTTTTTTTTTTGAAAATTACGGTCTACGGAAAAGTTTTGTAACGAACTCGTGAATTAAAATGGCGATTAACAATCTCGAACATTAACGCGCTCGTTTCGCTTACGCGTTAAATTATCTCAATTATTGTTAATCGCCCTTATTAAATAACCATTATTAGACGTCAACCTGAAACGTCCACCATTATTTGAAATCAAGGAACTCACCTTTAAACGCGCGATCCCAAGCGTGTTTAAATGTACTTGGGTATCAGCATTTACTATTCATTTTCTATTCAACACACAGTTCTATTTTATGTTAAATGTGATTTTTTGTGCAATGCTTAGTGAACTATTTATGGTCAAGTGTGCTATCGTTACAAAAAAAAAAACACTTCGATCTCAATAAGAATCATCGCCTAAACTAAAGTTGTCATGTTCAAGCAAATAAAGAAGATTATTTTAGAAAACAGCCCTTAATGTGAATTGCACTGTGGAACCATTTAACTTTTTTCAAATAGAAACTTTCAACTTCTCCTTAATAATATAGTGCTATAGTCAAATAAAAAACTCGAAGAGCACTATTACTATACCATTCTAGTAAATAGTTACACACTTTTTTTTATTTCTCAAGAACCGTAATTGATAGCAGAAATTTTCCATAGCAATTACATATTTGTTGCTCCCTCATTCAGCTGATTCCGTGAATTCGAAGAAAATGAAAAATAATATTTGTCTTTGTTTAGATACTGAGATTCAGAGTGAATGAAATTCGTTAATTATATTCCTGAATGATTGTGGCATCGACTGAATGTTTATATAAACTAGAACAATACCGTTTCAGTTACACTTTTATTATACCTTCGTGATTAAGGTTTATCTCACTTCTTGTAGCTGATGTTTCTACATTAATTGTATGAGAGTATATAGATACCATTTAATTCTATTTTACCTGTACACAGGTACATTGGTTCCATTGCCATTCATCGACCTGTCCTATATCATGTCACTGAGGCAGATTACCACAAAATCATTAGGTTTTTGTGTACTAAGATGAAACTCGCCACGCTTCTTTTGTGCAAAAATCGGTCCAGTATTCAAGGGGAACATCTTCTCTTACCTCTTTGTTTCTTGCTGTGGGGTTTTCGCACTTATTGTAAATGTTGGACCTTCTGATATCTTTACAACAGTGTGATCTATTTTTATTCAGATTTTTCACTTTTTCTGGTGATGTTCGAAGGTTCAGTTAATTTATAAGTGTCGTTGAAACTCGAATTTGAATAGCGTTTTCTTTACGATTCTGATATCGACTGCCCCCAACACTTGTTGACAAATAAATTATTATGACTTATAAACAAATGAATAGAGCGTGCAATATTTAAAACTTCTCCTTCACCTGGCTATTTTTATGTTTTTCATATTTTTTGCACTTTGATATGAAAATTTTTGGAATACCTTTCCACCTCTGGGGAAGTGGGGAATGATTCTCGCTGAGCTGAGGCATTTTCAGTATTTTTCGGAATATTTTTCGCTTGTCTAGGACTCACTTAGAATGACGAACGGATACCGGGCCCCTTTCAAATTTTTTTTTCATTCGCTCTTTGATCCCTAATGTACAATTTTTCATATTTCCTAGTTGGTATTGTTACCTCCATGTGCCAAATGTTACCTAAAACTGTCCTTTACAGTAGCCAAGAATAAAAGTTTCAACTCTAACCCCACTGAACCATTACCTCAGAAAATATCCTTTCTTTTCACGTCCACTAATACTTGCGTTCTGGTATCATTTTCCAAATACCAATTCCCACCTGTGGAGTCAGTGATTATCGGAGCGAAAATCATCAATCCAGAGCAGACGAAGTGAACCAAGGATGAAGCGGCCATCCGAATTCATCTGGCTAAGATTTCTGCCGTCTTATGGTCAGCTGGTATAATTTTCAGATTCAATAGCATCAGCGTGTCCATTATTTCATCAAGGACCCCTCTGATCAGAACCACCAATTTAATAACACGTAAAGTCTGCGTAGTAAATTACAATATTTAGTCCATTTTTTCTTATTTTTTCGGACGAAATTTCGGTTTACCTAAAGCGGAAAACTCTATAACGATATATGTTCTAACTTTGAAGATCGAGGAATAGTACATCAGGATAATTGGCTTGTATTTCCCAAAGGATAGGGAATGACTAGTTTCAATAGATTCAGCACTTCTCATTCAATATAACGGACTGATGAGTATGCACCAGAACATGTCTCGTCCATACCGTATGAGTGTCGTAAATGGTAGGAAAAGTAATGCCTGTGGATATAGGCTAATGTGAGTTTTTACTGAACGGCTTCCAACTCGTAGACAGAGTGTGGATCACCCGTTCAGTGTCGAGCACGTGACAAAATTCTTTTCGCAGATCATTATTAATCCAGCCTTTTCAAATTTCAGTCCACCTGACCTGAGGAAGGTTAAATTTTTTGTTTAGCCAGGATCTTCTTGGAGAACTCCGTGCATTGGCTTATCCTTATGTATGCTCAGTCCTTGCAGCTCTAATGTGAGTTTTTACTGAACGGCTTCCAACTCGTAGACAGAGTGTGGATCACCCGTTCAGTGTCGAGCACGTGACAAAATTCTTCTCGCAGATCATTATTGATCCAGCCGTTTCAAATTTCAGTCCACCTGACCTGAGGAAGGTTAAATTTTTTGTTTAGCCAGGATCTTGTTAGAGAAGACTTCGTGCATTGGCTTATCTTTATGTATGCTCAGTCCTTGCAGCTCTAATGTGAGTTTTTACTGAACGGCTTCCAACTCGTAGACAGAGTGTGGATCACCCGTTCAGTGTCGAGCACGTGACAAAATTCTTCTCGCAGATCATTATTGATCCAGCCGTTTCAAATTTCAGTCCACCTGACCTGAGGAAGGTTAAACTTTTTGTTTAGCCAGGATCTTCTTGGAGAACTCCGTGCATTGGCTTATACTTATGTATGCTCAGTCCTTGCAGCTCTAATGTGAGTTTTTACTGAACGGCTTCCAACTCGTAGACAGAGTGTGGATCACCCGTTCAGTGTCGAGCACGTGACAAAATTCTTCTCGCAGATCATTATTGATCCAGCCGTTTCAAATTTCAGTCCACCTGAGCTGAGGAAGGTTAAATTTTTTGTTTAGCCAGGATCTTGTTAGAGAAGACTCCGTGCATTGGCTTATCTTTATGTATGCTCAGTCCTTGCAGCTCTAATGTGAGTTTTTACTGAACGGCTTCCAACTCGTAGACAGAGTGTGGATCACCCGTTCAGTGTCGAGCACGTGACAAAATTCTTTTCGCAGATCATTATTGATCCAGCCTTTTCAAATTTCAGTCCACCTGCCCTGAGGAAGGTTAAATTTTTTGTTTAGCCAGGATCTTCTTGGAGAACTCCTGCATTGGCTTATCCTTATGTATGCTCAGTCCTTGCAGCTCTAATGTGAGTTTTTACTGAACGGCTTCCAACTCGTAGACAGAGTGTGGATCACCCGTTCAGTGTCGAGCACGTGACAAAATTCTTCTCGCAGATTATTATTGATGCAGCCGTTTCAAATTTCAGTCCACCTGACCTGAGGAAGGTTACATTTTTTGTTTAGCCAGGATCTTCTTCGAGAAGACTCCGTGCATTGGCTTATCCGTATGCATGCTCAGTCCTTGCAGCTCTTATGTGAGTTTTTACTGAACGGCTTCCAACTCGTAGACAGAGTGTGGATCACCCGTTCAGTCTTCGAGCACGTGACAAAATTCTTCAGTTGCACGGGCTAACGTACTGCCCTAAAATAAATTACTCCGATCCATTTTTGCATGGTCGCGGGATTCTAAACTCTCGATGACGTTATAGGCTTCATATCCAGTACCATTTGGTTCTGTTATTTCCAAACTCGAAAGTCCATCAGGGCCTCTTATTTCTCTGGCAACGTAGAACTGTTATTATTATTTTTATTATTATTCTATTACTCTTATCATCGGACTAAGCGTTCCCGTTGCAAAATTTATAATAAAAAATCATTAGTGTTTGTGCTCAAATTACTTTTCAGAATAAGGAACAATTATCGTATGTAACAATAGATGAATGGATTTCATAAAATTAGATATTAAAAATCATTGTTGTAGATACTTAAATTCGTAAAAAGAATCAACAATAAATCGTGAGCTTTGCTTACTGAGAACCGATTCGTCAATTTCAAGCTTGGACTTTGTTACGAAATTCCACAGTCATGCATTAATAATCCACCACTTAGTTTGCTCTACCTGATATTTAGATACAGAGCACATAGATTTATGTTTTGAATTAATTTCTGATTTATATTTCAGTGGAAAATTGTTTCCTGAATACCGTCTGAATGTACCACTCTTTACAATAATGTGTTGAATAAATTGATCGTACCTATAATTTTGGAAGATACAAAGTACATTTAATTTATTGTTTATAAGTACTATTCTAACATTCACATTTGAAAACAACAAAATTCCAGAAATGAATTAATAACAGAAAATCACTAACAATGTATGAATGAATCTACCTTCTAATAATGAAATATGGTGGATTACGTAATCCAATGGTGGATTACGTAATCCACCATATTTCATTATTAGTTTTATGGTCTTCCGTCAAGTGGTGTCGCCCCTCTTTCATGATGAATCTACCTTCAGTAAATATCAAAAATAAAGAATCAATATGCACAATCTTCATCTGGAATTAAACACAAGTTTACTGCACGAACCTACAGAATTAATATATATACAGGGTGTAACGAAATTCAATTCAAATATTTTGAGGACTTATATTCCTAGGGTCGAAATAACCCTTTTTTCCCCATGAACATGTATCCTGATCCACCTCCTTCCAAGCTACAGAGATCGTAAGTTGACCAAAAAAAATCGTATCTTTTGAAACGTGGTGAATCGTCAAAATGTGGAAAAAAAGTAAAAAGTCATAGCCCACCAAGTATTTCAATTTGTTGCTTTAGTATTTCCTTTTAATTTAGCAGCAATTTTCTCGAAAAAGGTTAGTTGATTCTACAAGAAAGAGGCCAAATTTGAATCTTTTTCATGGTTAAGCCAAGGAAAATTCCTCTCGAACAAAGTGCCACACAACCCCCCTTCTCATTTAAAATTTTTGAGGGGATGCTCATAATTCAGAGCTGGTACAAGAAAGGAGTAATATTTTAATATGTGAATTGTCAAATTGAGAATAGAAATCGATCTGTTTCAGATATTTTCAACGGATACATAATTAACAGTGTGAATATTTTTAAATGTTAATAAAAAAAATTCTCAGTTATGGTTGCACCAGATATGAAAAACTCAGTATTGCTGAACAGACAATGACAATCCCTTTCGAACAAGATGCCACATAATCCCACTTCTCATTTAAAATTTTTGAGGGGTTGCTCATAATTCAGAGGGGGTGCAAGAAGGGGGTAATATTTTCATACTGTAAATTGTCAAATTGACAATAAAAATTGACATGTTTCAGGATTTTTTGATAAAATGCATATTAACGCTAAAAATTAATTTATTCCATATCTACGGATCGCACTGTACATATTTTACATCTACACATGTCTACATCATTTCATCACCATCGCTGCAGATGCAGGGTTTCAATATGCGTAGTCCATGTAAGTTTGTTATCTACTGTGAGACCCAACCTTTTTGTTGTATTGTCATTCCCATGGATGTTGAAATTTTCTGGGAGGAGTGAATTTCATCAACGCTCTTTTGGATATGTTGAGTGCCAGATTATATTTTTCTGCCTATGGCATTACTTGTTAATTTTTTTCCTATTACGTCACTTATTACTCATTATGATCTCATACATGAATTATAATTATATGAATATACATTATTATTATTATTATCTCATATATCTGGAAGAAAACTTTATCAACATGTTCGATCCATTCTAGTTGTGAATTTTGTCAGAGAAATTTGATCATACATGTATCGCAATACTTCTAGCCTCAATTAAAAATTTACGATTTTTTCCGCACATTTTCTGCTGTCTGTAGCATGCAGGAGGTGAATATTGGGACAGATGTTAATGGAAAAAAAGGCTTATTTTGACCCCAGGAATTGAAATATTGGTATTAAATTTTGCAATACCGTGTAGGTCTTGGCTCCTCATAGAACGTTGCATGGCTTCTTTCTCAACCGGTGCAGTAAGGTTTAGACATTATACTTAATCCCCTCAAAAATAGATGATCTTTCAAACAAAGTGGTGTAATTTTTATTAATTTTCCCTCGGAATGCACTTTGATTCTAGTATTGTACCTAGTTAGATATACTACTAATTTGAGGCTGAGCTCGTAACCAAAATTTATCTGTATAACTTTATGATTACTTATAACTGCATTCTTAAGAAGTAACTTCCGTAGGTACATAGGTATATATTAGCTGTTGTAGCTTTTTTTCTCTTTTTTTTACCCCGTGGTTGAATGAAAAAGCAAACTCTAGGATAGGATAGTTATTCATATGAGTACTTTCACTTATCAATAAAATCATTATTATTGTTTTTCCTGTTCTAATCATCACGCAATACCTTCGTGACATTCATCTTCATTTATGACTTCTAAAACAATTATGTTTTGAATGTCCTTCCCTAGATGACCATTCGCATTCTGTTCGGTTCGAAAACCTGTTACTTTTAATACAAATCATCAAATTGTCAATTCGGAGACAGAGGCAAGTCATATGGGTCAGGTGCAGGATAAAAGTGGGATGTACGGATGTGCCAACCCATTCACACCTGTGCTTCCTGCCTGCGAAACCATCGTAATCGGAAAGGGGCTGATCGGCATATCAAATATTCGTAGGTAGCTGTGTTTTGGGTACTGATCTGACATAATATGACCTGATACGGTGGAATTTATTGTGGGGTACAGCTGAAGGTGATCAAAAAGGTCAATTCATTTCAATCGAGAGGAACAAGTCGTGTTGTCACAGTGACTAGAAGTTTGTATTTTAAACTTGTTGCGAGCCTTGAAGAAATGTAAGAACGTTTTCTTGATTGGTGAAAGATTCGTCGAGATTGACGTAGTTATATTTTATTGTTTCTGATATGTATTCTGACCAAAAGCTCCAAATATTCCATATGTTATGTGAAGTTTACATGGCAGGAGTTACAATTCTTGAATACGTTAAGGAAGTGAAGAAACACATGATGAACATGAGATAGCAGCGAATTGCTTCGGAGAATATTTCTCAAGTATAATCGAGAAAAAAATGGAGGATCATTTCGGAGCCAACAGATCCCAAACCTGTACAACTGGAGAAATACTCCCACATACCTTTTTCTTTGAGCCAGCCACCACCGAGGAAATAAAATCAATAGTACGCAACCTGAAGAATACAATGTCAAAAGGTCCAGATGATGTGCTAGTGAAAGTTTCAAAAGAAGTCTGTGAAAGTGTAGCTGATCCGTTACTTCTCTCATAAATATATGCATTGTAAAGTGGAGACAAGTCAGAAATTGACAATTATAGACCTATCAGTCTCCTGAGTATTTTCTCAAAAATACTTGAGAGACTCGTGAATTTCTTGAACAAACACAATATATTAGCAGAATCTCAACACGGATTCAGGGCAGACAGATCCACTGAAACTGCCACCACTCTCTTTACAGACTTTTTACATAAAGGGATTGATGATAGAGAATATGTTGCTGGAATCTTTTTTGACTTGTCGAAAGCATTCGACTCTATTGATAAAGACTTCATGGCGTCAAAAATGTATAATATGGGTATTAGGGGGAATGTTCTGGAATTAATTACATCATTTTTATCTAACAGAAAAATCTTTGTAACCTTGAATGGGGCAGAATCGGATCAATATACAATAAATACTGGAGTGGCCCAAGGCTCAATTCTAGGCCCACTCATTTTTCTCCTTTTTCTTAACGATCTTCCATTGAATATCAGTAATCGATTTCACCTCATCAATTTTGCTGATGATACATCTCTGGGTATAGCCGAGTCTACCATAGAAGATATGACTAATGGCATTGAACAGGCAATAGAAGAAATGACAACCTACTGCAACTCAAATAAACTTATATTGAATTCTCGAAAGACCAAAATCATTTTCTTCACCAAAAACAAGTTAGCAACGAATTTCCCCATATGCACCACTCCACAAAATTCCTAGGTGTGACGATTGATAGATCACTTTCGTGGTCTGACCATATCGAGTTAACATCAAAAAAACTCTCTAAGTCATACTTTGCCATCACTCAATGGAGATACGAGCTTCACGAATCTATCTTAATTCAGGTATACTATGCAATTGTCTACTCTGCCATATCATTCCATATCATTCTTTGGGGAAATGCAAGCGAGGTCAACAGAATATTCGTAGCCCAGAAGCGAATTATTAGATTGATGTTCAATATGAAGCCACGTGACTCATGCAGAGATACATTCAAAACCAAAAAAATACTGACTGTTTGCTGCATTTTTATTTTAAAGTGTTGCTTACTTATCAGAAAAAATGAGCAAAAATTCGAAAAAAATAATACCCATCATCAATACAAAACAAGAACTGGGAATAATTTACTGACCACTGCTCACAGAACAACCTTATTTGAAAAATCACCTTCTTATGCGAGCACTAAAATATACAACAAGCTTCCTAATTATATTAAAAGTTGCCGTACTATCAATACATTTAAAAAAAAAACTGAAATATCTGCTTTACTCGAAAGCTTATTATTCATTATCAGAATATTTTGATGATACTCATATGGCAGAACCCATATTATGAATTTGATGGCCAAAATGTACATTTTATACTTCATTCTTATAATTTTTTCTTTCATTACTCTTATACATATTCTTATACTTATTTTAATGTACTACTCAATTATCCATAGGTATGTTTATTAATTCGACATTTATATATTGTATATGTTATATTGTTTTACTCAATTATCCAGGTATATTTTTTATATTTTTTATTTTTGATAACAGTCTATATGTTTGTGCCTATGTATATGTATATACCTATGTGTGTATGTGTGTATATATCCTTAGAATATTTGTTTTTATATCTTCTATACTGGTTTTAAACGCTTGTTTTTAACTCTTGGACCTGTCCAACACCATGTATGTGGCTTTTATGGATTAATAAAGTTCTATTCTATTCTATTCTAATAATACTAATTTATTAACCACTTTGGTACAATAGGGTACATATGGTATGTCACATAGTCAGTAAAAATATAGATAAAATGTACAGATGAAAAACACCAGACAAAGTAATTGAATAAAAATTTCAACGTCACAGCTTATAAAAGAATTATAAAGAAATACATAAAATTTAATAAATAATTAGTAAGTATCATTCAGATACTCCTGCAGAGTATAGTAGCACCTCTACTCTACTAGAAAAAATGTTGTCACTTTGGGAGTTTATTATCTCATTCGGCAATTTGTTGTAGAGACACAAAGCATTGTAAGCAGCGGAGTTTTTGTATATAGAGGTTTTATGATTTGGCATTCGCAGCTGTCCCCCAAATCTTGCACTATAAGTATGTGTTGATGCTATCGTTTCAGAGGACTCTAGATTGTTTCTTGCAAATTTAACACATTTGAAAATATAAATACAAGGAACAGATAGCAGTTTTTCTCTGATAAAAACCGGTTTGCAACTATCACGATAGTCCATGTCAAAGATGAGTCTCAGGATCCGCTTTTGGCCAACAAAAACTCTATTTAAATCAGTTCCGCACCCCCATGCCATTATGTTGAGTGATATATGTGAAAATGCCATGGAAAATTAAATGCTCCATAAACTTTCCTTTTTAACACAGGATTTCATTTGTTTGATTGCAAAAAAAGCTGAATTGAGTCTATTGCTGACACTATTGATGTGCTGATCAAAATTCAGACGTTCGTCTAACAGAGTTGCCAAGAATGTTACTTCTTGCGATAAATGTCCTCAATGAAGACTATTCTTTTGATATGTTATCCTTCCTATTGAAACATTTCATAGACACTGACTTCTTAGGGTTCAGGATGAGTCTGTTACGGTCACACCAAGATGCATATGTATCAATGATTTTGGTTACCTTAACAAGTAAATTGTCGACATTAGAACTTGTAACTGTGATTGTGGTATCATCAGCAAACATAGCTGAGTGGCAGTCTTTTATATATTCAGGCAAGTCATTAACAAATAGCACAAATAATAATGGACCCAAAACTGAACCTTGAATAAAAAAAATTTTACTATACAAGGCTATTCAAATTCGAGTCTATAAATTGGAATCTCGGTAACGGTAAAAATAGAGGGGTATTTGTATAAAAAAAATAAAAAATAGTTTAAAATTGTTTTTTCCGTTAACCAGCTGTCATCCCCCTACGAACGACAGCCCTCAGAAGTCGAAACTTGTGCGAGCTAAGGATTAACGAGGTCTTACCTTTTAACGTGCGATTCCTGGCAATAGATGCAAAGTAGCGTATTTCAGAAGCAAATAACGTGAATAAAAAAATCTGTCTGGCTTATTTAGTTTTGGAGTAACAGGAATAACCTAAAATTTAGAATTTATTCTTTGTCTATATCTCTTCTATTTTTGAAGATTTTTTAAATCTTTTGGCACTTCGCCCTAACACATTTTTGTAGAATAACTAAATATGTGAATAAAAACTGTACGCAAAGTATCGTACAAATTGGGCCACTCTCAACTGAGAGTCACGTTTCATATTGGCGTAGTATTTCCATTTGAACTATAGAGTGTTTGTGTTTTGGCAGTGCGAGAATATGTTTCTAATAAAATGTTAGAGCATAGAGTACCTACTCAAGGAGGTCAACAAACATCTGAAGCCCTGGTGAGTAGCGACACCACTTACCTGAGCAACAGGGCAAAACCGAATCAGCAGCACAGATGCAAGAGACAGAAAGATGATTTACTCTGATTTCGGCAGTGGGTGTACCAGGCTTCCCCTCCTCAATATACCTAAACACTCGATTCCAAACGAACAAGGAAGATGTCTCCACAACCGACCCACTTATATTAGGAGATGAGACCATAAACGGGGATTTGCCATTAGAAAACCAGAACGAAGAAGGACGCTTTGATGGACTATTGAACTGAGAGATGACCTTCTACATTGTTACAAGAGCAATAAGCCCGCTCAAAGAGGATATTACATGGAAAGAATGAATGCTCTGTGGTGTGACAGACACCCAGAGCATGTCACTTTTTCCACCCAAAACCAAAGGAATTGTGTATTTCATCTCAGGGTCGAGGTTATACCAGAGCTCCTCCTCAGCCACTTAATAAAGTGGCAGATATGCTACATGTCGGTCTGGCTGCAGAGGAGGAGTATCATACCAATAACGGAGCGCTTCAGAACTCGCAGTGATACGAACGTTGGTGACTGCAAAGAAATCACTAGTGAGGAAGGCGAGAAGCATCGCGGAAAACATGAAGTTCTCGTAACATAACCTTTTTTCTCGCTTATTCCAAGAGCCTTCACGTTTTGAGGCTAACATCTGTGAGTTTCCACAACCACCCAACGTACATACTCCAGCCCTAGCGCAGATCGAAGCTTTCTGCAGGAGGCTTCGTCAGCCTGAGCTTAATGATCTGCGCAATCTGACCAACTCCGGAAGAAGTTCTACGATCCTTCAGAGACTCGGAATCATGATTCTCGGACCCAGTAATCACCTCACGCACATGAGGAGTGGCTACGGAGGAAGGGCCCGACTATATATTTTTTATGAAAAAAAAGTATGGAATAATGATAATAATAATAATATTTATATCGTATGTTGTATAGTATAGTTGAAAAAATCAATGCACAGTGAACAAAGAAAATATCAGTTTACATGTCCATAACTATTGTATAAAAAAGTGTAAAAATATAAAACTGCATATAATCATACAAAGGTGGAAATTATAAACAACTTAGTTTGTCAATACAAGAACACTAAAAATGCTAAATCTGAAGATATCAGGTTAAACTTGCATAGGGATAGATGTTGTAGACTTTTATATTTGAATGAAAATATGAACGTGATATTTATTCATATAGTCAGATGTGGAATCATCGCGACTAAGAGACAAAAGTTGAGTCGCCATTTTTTCATGCTCAAGATCACCTCTTGGAAAGTAGTAATGTTGAATAAATGAAACTTCCTAGAATAAAAATAAAATGAAAATAAAAAAAATATTTTTTTTTATGAAAAAAACATACGGCTGAGGAGGGGAAAGAGGTAGATGTTTTCTGTTAGATATTACAAAAATATTCTTATTTTTTATCGCAGTTTTTTCTATTTTCAAAATAAATTCATTTTCCAAGGAACAAGTTTGTGTTCGGATATTTCACTTCCTCAAATGGAAAAAAAGGGCTAAGGTGGGGAAGTAGTTCTTTTCTGTTAAAAATATTCTTCTTTTTTATCGTAGTTTTTTTCTATTTCCAAAAAAATCCGTTTTTTCAATTTTCATTTGAGAAAGTTTCATTTGTTATTATTTCATCAATTTCAAAACAAGGAATATTAGAATTGCGTAATCTATTGAATTGAATACAGGTCACAAAAGCGTACCGGGGTGTATTAACCAAATGACACGAATAATTTTGTAACTCCTATAGTTTGCGATATTTCAATGATGGCTCTCGAATTTGAATTACCCGAAATAGGTGATTCCCCGTTTTGAATCGAAACCTCATATTGGTTATGATAGTCATAGAGTTCCGTAAAGTAATGCTTGTAGAAGCTTTGCAAGAATATAACAAATATAATTTAACAGTCATAGGGGGCAGTAGTTGTTTTCTATTGGAAACTTGCCAAAGAAAATAGTATAAACTAATGCGAAAGTCCGGATTTTTTATAATCCATCGTTAATGAAACTTAGTATATATCTCCTTAATAATGATGACTGATACATACCTTTTGTATGATTGTGGACAAGCAGAATCAGTATTACACTAGAAGTAGTATATTTTTGTTCAATCAGATAAGTTCTTAGATATTTTCAAGTTTCCTCAGATCGAGAAGTAAACCCAGTTTCTAATTGGAATTGCATTGAAACGAACTTGTACACTTTATGTATTTTTGAACTCTTCGAATAATTTTTTCCATGTCGATGATAATCTACATTGGCAAGTGTGTTCGAACTGTTCATCCGATGAGATATAGCAAATTCAAAGACTAACACGTGGGTGGCCAATTCGCCATGACTGTTTTCATTTGTATAGAGTCAGTAACGCTTCTTTGGTACGTCATGTTCTTTCGTACCTTTCACAAAGACATCTGCGAAAATACTCGAAAAAGAACAAACACGACAAAATCAATATTTTTATAATGGTAGATTTCATTACTTTCAAATGGAACGAAGAAGTGTCCATTCAGTTTTTCTATATAATATTGTATGTATAATATCTCGATACCAATACAAGAAAAATATGAACCAATAACATAATCAGAGGGAGAAAACTCAAGCTAGCTCTTTATAAATAAAATCATCATCAAAAAAGACAACACAAAGAACTAATATGAAAAAAAAAACGAAATATCAAAGATCTTCTACAATAACTATATGATATGGGGGCGGCAACAAGCGGCAAACGGCGGCATCGAAATTGAAAAATAATATAGTAAATTAATTGAATAAAAGATAGTAGAAACTGAAGAAAGTGATCCTGGTCGATCTATAGTGCATTCAGATTTCAAATACGGACGATGTCAACAAAAGCACGTGAACGCCAAACTAGAACAGAGACGAATTAAACTTGTTAATCCTGTGAAATGAATTTGAAAATGTAACGTCATCCAAAACCAACCCAGAACTTTATACCAAAACAAATATTTGAAATAAATAACCAATAATGTAATTGAGAACACAAAAACAAATCACCACGGCAACTTCAAACACAAATAATTTTAACACAGCCAAGCTGAATACATCTCTGCAAAAACATTTCGTTTGATTTCGTGTCAGGTTGATGTTCTATCGACCAATAGCGTTGCGAGAATTAGCGATCACGAGATGGACATGCTACAAGCATGCATTGATCACTGTTTACATGAAGCGAATTTGAAATATGAATATACTATAGTCGTGATTTGATTCAGTGACCCTGCAACTTGGGATCATCTGCGGCAAATTCTCATCGAACACGGGCCAGATCAAGAGTAAAATATCGACTTCCAATTAGATGACAATCGAAGAAAATTTTCTACTCTGCGCTTTAAGTGAAAACCAGTTAACGGTGAATGTTTGTCTCGTTCATGGCTGTAATATTCAGTTTCAAGGGACGTTTCTGCTTCGGTTGTAGGATATTTTCCATAGACGAAAAATCCGCTCTTTGTAACAAAGGGATAATATATCTACGATATTATCAAACCACGAGAAAAGCAGTAACCATTCAGGACACTACCAAGGGTGGAAAGAGTAAGAACCTGGATTGCGGAATAATAAAATCATCGATCAGCAAAACTTTCGTCTAATAAGGAACGAGGAAAAATACTGGAAACAGATTTTTCAAAGATTCATTGCATTAGTGAGAGTTCCAGGAAGTCAAAACTAGCTTTTTATGGAACAAAATATTCACTCCTGAAAATGTGAACTTTTTGATGATAAAATATCTGGCGTCGTTTGGTCCTGTAATGCATGAACATCTCAGAAAAGATATTAAGGAAGACATTCATGTTTATTGCCTCGGAAAAATATCTAAAATGATTTAATAGGTCTTTTGGCTGAAGCAGCCCAAGAGAAGATATTAGCTTGTATTCACTCTGCTATATATCATTCAAAAATTCTAGACTTCACACCTGACGTATGACATGTTGAACAAATGACCATTATAGTTGAAATTATAAAAATAACTGATGATAATAAAGAGCAAATATGTAAGAGTGAAATCAAAGAATATCTTTTAATATGTATTACTCTTTTAGACACCACTGATGCTGACTTAACTAACAAAACTATTGACCAGTTTGAATTGATTTTGGGACTTTGGCCAAAGCTGACTAGGAGAATATACCAGCATCCATTTATTCTGCTGAATATTATTCAACATATGCACACCTGACGCTATGTTCAATAAATGACCATTATAATTGAAATTACTGATGATTATAATAAAGAGCAAAACTGTAAGAGTGCAATCAAGTATTATTTTTTCAAGATTTATTCCTCTTTTCACATTACTGCGCAGTTATGAGCGCAGTTTTTATAAACTAAACACAAACTACCTGCGCTGAACAATGACTCAAGAAAGACCTTTGGGATTGCCAACTTTATTTATAAAGCAATAAATAGCTGAAACAATTTCAAAGGAGGTTGTCTCCACTTTTGTCACAATTGAGAAAAGACAAATAACTAACGTTTTTACGCTTTCATATAGCAAAAGAGGAATTATACACTATTCTTTATATGATTAGTAATATAATTATTGTATAAGTTGAAAATTACGCACATTATCTGTCTATATTATTGTTTTATTATGTCACGAATTTCCCGCAGTCTTTCGCTCTGGGCGGCAAGTATGCTCGAATCAGCGATGAGTATAACCATCATATATGGGTTTTATTAATTTTCTCATTGATAATAAAATGCTTCTGAATCTAAAACTCAAAAAATTGTTGAATACATACCTATAACATCAAAATAATCCGATGAATTGGGTGGTGCTGTAGGTTTTCCGGGTTTTTCTACAGCAAAAAAGGTATTACACCACCAAATATTAGTAAGTCGCCCTGGAGCCTCACGGCAAATAATAATAATAGCCGACCTTTACCCGCACAGGCTACGCCTTTGGGTACACTCTATGAGTGTTCATGAGGGGGTATTATTTTTTTCCATCAGGAATATCCCAGTCAGGCCCTGTTTCCGGAGCCCCGATACAACAGGAGGGCGCGCTGGTATGTGAATAACACCAGTAACCACTCCCCACGTCCGTGGGGTGAGTGATTACTGGGTCCGAGAATCATGTGTCTGAGTAGGCGGAGTGAACCAAAAATTACGACCTTCTGCATGCGTCCGGCTCAGATTTCTGCCATATTATTCCAAGCTGGTAAGATTTTTAAGCGTGATAGCAGTGTGTCCATCAATCCGCCAAGGACCCCCATTTTCAGAACCACCATTCTGACAGAATGGTTTGGGTAAAGCCTTTGGATTTCAAAGAGTAGATCTCAATATTTAGTCCGTTCTTCCTCATCTTTTTTGACTATTTTTGTTAGCCAGGATCCAAAAAACTCTATGACGAAAATCGCCCTACTTTGATGGTCGAGAAGGACTATATCTGTATTACATTGTATAATTATCATAGTTTTTATTGACTGTATGACTTCGAAAATAATTCAGTAAACGAAATATTACGTCCTGTGTTGGAGCTGGCTTGTCAGGATACCTGGTAGAGACAACATTTCACATGTTCTTTTGACAACTTCATCATACCAACCGTATATTATTATAAGATTGAAAGTATCTTTATTGGTATGACATAAATGAATTGATGGATGAGATATCAAACTTTGTATTGAATGAAACTTAGTCTTATTTTTCATTTTTTATAAATATCATAAACGTGGCAATTCAATTCAAAACTTTTACAGCTTAACAACAATCCTTCGACTCCCAGAATTATCTGATTTAATATCAAGAGGAAGCTGAATTTATAAATAATCAAGTTTATGTATTTTTCTAAATCCTTTAAACAGAAAAAACACATTTCTCGCTATCAGCCTTTATATTAAAATAAAATTTCTTTCTAACACAAAATCAAAAATATTCCAATGTACCAAAGTATATCTTATTTAATCTTTTTTGTGATTGGGTAACAGAACCACTATCAGTTTATTCCTAACTGCAACTAAAAAATATTAGTCCCAATTTGAGAATCGATCTTATGTTTTCTATATATAATAGTTTTAAAAAATAATGGGAAGTTTTTCTCATTTTTTCATGATCACCTACAAATATAGTTAAAACGGCTACATCTATCGATTCATAGATGCAGAAATTCATTGAGAAAAAAAAATTTAAAGTTTTACATATGTGTAATTCAGTGGGTAAACACCTGGTGTAGGACAAACTGAAATTTCTTATGCAGACATTGCCACTTCCATGATTCCCTCCTTTTTGTCTACCAACAAAACATCTCTGCCTATGCAACTTTTTTATTGCGTCCTCCAATAAGCCTTAAAACATCTAGAACTAACATATTTTTTATCACAATAAAAAGTAAGTTCAATATTTAGTTTATCAAATATTTTTGTAATCAACGTTTTTCAATAAATGATTCATCTATTTCTTGCAAATTCTATATTTTCTTCAAAGAGAGTTCTGATAAAGTACCAAAAATATGTTTCTATAAGAGCTAATAGATAAAAAATCTTACAGTTTGAGTATGCTTGAGAAACAATTTTTCTATAGCGATTTTGCATGCTTCTTTCATCGTACAAATCACCCCTCTCAAAATCCACCAACTTGTTACAATCTGAAAACTGTTGCGGCAAATCATATCGAGAGTTTCAAATTACCTATAGAAAGAGTCAGAACACGAAGGATTAAAAATCACTACTTCTCAAGTTACAAACAATGTAACAATAAAACCACACCCACTCGACCACAACCCCGAATTCTCGATTCCGTTACATTCTCAAAAAGCTATAATTACAAATCAATACGTCTTCGAACAGAAATTAAATAATTGAGTACGGAGACCCCTTTTAATTTGACGGAGTTCCTGTCGATTCCACTCTGCGCCACACAATTCCTTCTGTAATTTTATATTAAATAATCATACACCGTGCACTCCGCATCTGTGTATTTTATTTTCACCATAAACTTTTATTGAAAGTGTTTACAATTTTTATTGACACATGCTTTCGAGTTCCGAGGGTGAAGGGTTGCAAGACAGCCGTTGCTAAATAGAAACGTGTCTAATGGGGTTATTAAGGGATATTCTACTTAGTTTCGAGGTTTGAGGATTTGGAAGTCATAAATTTTATTATTCATTTTCTAATCCAAGTGTTCCATTCAAATTCAATTACTTTCTTATTAAATACTTCAGAAGCGCCAGTTCCATTACGAACAGATACATTGATCACTGAATTCTCATACGAAAGAGGAATACCTATTCGATGAAAGACATAGGTATCTATATCTTGGCAAGAGATAGATGTAGGTACAATTTTGTTGATGTAACAATTGAATCTGAAGAAGAAAAGGTCACTTGACCCTAAATAATTTTGGAACGCGCCTCATCACCTCATTCAGATAACCAAAGATCAGTGGTCATTCCACGATTGATCCACCCACAATTCATGAACGATGAAAAATATACCTGGGCCATCTTGAGGAACTAATTCGATCTACTTGAGAGGTAGGTGCTCAAGGTCCGCTTACTAGGGTTAATAACACCAAATCCATAAATGTTGGCCAATTAAACTTTCCATTATGAATGACTCGATATTCGAAACAGAAAATAGATTGGTGATGATTAAACAAAAAATATCTGTCCCAAGATATAAAAATACTTGCTGATATGGAAAATATAGTATTCTGAAAGTTTTAAAGGAATATTATTCCTCTTGAAATCCTATTTTATATACGAGGAGACGGAGAAAATATGAGAGCAGCCAAGAGGAAGGTGAAAATGACGAAAATGTTATTTAATAAAAAAGCGTTTCTAAATAGAATAGAACAGAATTTGAATAGAGATATGAACAGTACAATTCAACCAGTCAACAACTGAGTACCACAGAAAGGTGTGAACAAATTTTAGTTCTGCCCAACGATTAGGCAGAAAAAGGGGTAAATCAAGAAGCTGTAAAGGTTGACAAAACCCCATTTGTAGTATCCATTAGGAAATTGTAGATAAACTAGAGTTAAAGTCCATTATATAAAATCAGGTATTTGTATTGGTTACGACAAAAATGTACATTTTCCGATTCTGCATTCTGATTTTCTACAAATGCAGAGGTTTTAATGAAAACATGATTAAATCTCATTACAAGAATAGGCAGTTGGAACACTCCTATTTAGTATCTTATGAATTACATATTTATAATTCTTGTTGATTGTTGTCAAGAAGTTTCATACTAATTTTAAAGCCATTTTTCAACTTTCAATGTGTGTTGGTGTTTTAATTATTCAGCTAGTTGCTTACTAAAAAATATTTACATTTTATGGTATATACATATAGAAAAAATAACACTTTTTTTCTTTCTAAATCTATGACTATTGTACTTGTTGGATATTCCATATAAGGAGTTGACGAAAACACCTAAAAAATATATATAAATCAAACTATAAACATAATTAATATTACATATTCTTAGATAATACTTCTTGAGATGAACTTTGAAAGTTGAAACCAATAGCTGAAATTGAATTTTTAATGTCAGGCAGTTCATGGAATAATATCAATCCCTTATGAAAAACAGAATTCTAACCACTTTTTTATTTCTTGGTGGAATGAAGAAATTGCTTCGTTGTCTGGTATTGTATTTATGTATTTCCATGAGTCTTTTTATTGAAACTAGTTGATCGGGCATAGATCTGCAGCCTTATTCAAATTTGATTTTTTTGGTACTGGTATGATTGTTGAAACTTTTAGCAGAGAAGGTATCACTACTTGTCCTAGAGAAAAATGCATCGAATGCTGTAGTAGTTCTTCTAAGTTCTTCTATGCTATATTTGAGAAGCTGAATATGGCTATCTTTATTGTTGTTAATTTGTTAAAATTGTTACTTATATCCGTCAACCGGCTGCACCCTTACGGGCACAACCCTCAGAAGTCTTCGAAAGACTTGTGTGAGCTAGGGGAGACGTAGCCCTTACATTTCAACGTGTGCTGCCATGCAGGGATGATAATAGATTATTCCTAAGATTTTTTTCATCAATTATCTTTAAATCAGAGAGTACCTAATGATTCTAATTGGTAATTATGATCAACAATACCACCATTCCCATTGAATTCAGCTATATTATCGTATATCCTGAATACTATCAATATAGTAATTATTGTGTCTATCTGGCATTGTGCCAATTTGAGTGATGATAGCATTGTCAAACTCGATGCTGTTCATAGACGTTTCATTGTCATAGTCTCTCACATTTCTGATAATTGATCCAAGTATTTTTGTTTCATAATATAAAGTGTTTTCTTGTCGAAAAGTTTTGACAACCATATTCCCTTCGTAATTATCTACTTTTTCATCTGCCAGTTCAACTTTATACTCCTTATAGCCATCATCTCTGAGCTTTCCTACTTTTTCGATATTTTCATTCTATCAAGGCTCATATTGTGAAGATATTTTAATATTCTTTTCTCGGGGCCACTTCGTTAACATCGAGTAAATATACATTTATAAAGTTAGTAGTTGATGTTTCTCTACTCTCCAGCATTGAAGTTAAAAACTGCTGTTTTTCAACTTTCAAAGTTATGATGAAATGATCATCAATTCTGAGAAACTCTTCAATTTTGAATTTTAGATCAGTCAGATTGGTAAAAACTAAATTTATAATCTATGTCAAACATATTTCAGTCGAGTATTTCTTAAGTCTACCTGTGTAAGAGGTATCAGTTCTCCAATTTACATTAAAATAACCAGTTTTCAAAAAAAGCACAAAACTTGGAATCACTGCTATTTGATGAATGATAAATATATATACCACATTTATTTGTATTATTTGAACAATAATTTTGATATACATCTGTAAGTAAATTGTAATGAACACATTGTGTACGTCTTCAAAATTTGTTGGTAATTCTGCTGCATTCAGGTAAAGTATCCCTCTATTGTCAGTGTTTATGTATGACTGTCTATATTACGTCTACTAATACTAGCGATTAGCCTTATAAAGTATTTGTATTTTCTTGTATATCAACGAATACTAATATATTAAAATAATACGATAGGTAAGGATACCTGCAATCTTTTCATTTGTTTCGTTATTTATATTTTTATGTTCAGAAATGTAACTCATATAAAATAGAAAATGAAAGCTTATAGCTCTTGATTGAAAAAACGAAGTGAAATTGACAAAGTTTTGGTAGTTTTCTAAGCCTTTGAAGTTACATTCATTCATGTAAGATCTTGTTTGAATAAAATGGCTTCTCACTGACCACCTACGAAGAATCATTCCCCGTCATTAATTTGCGCACTTTTTCAAATATATTTTTTGTTGTTTTCCATCAACCATATGAAATTCAATTCCAAGAAATTGGCCGCCAACAATTTTAACATAAAAATTTCACCTTGTCAATTAATTCCGCCCACTCACTATTTCTCCGAAACTATATGACGTAAAATATTCATTATTGACTCATCTTACCATTTTCATTACAGAGTCCAATTTGTGATAAAAATGTATGCAACCAACGCTCGAAGGTGATTTTCTTCCATAAACCACTGAATACTGTTCGACTACCATTGTGAATATGCATAATTTATATACTAATTCATACCAAAAAACTAAAAATGATAAACTAGGCAATGAGACAACAAAACTGTATGACGAAAATTGTACAAGGGTAAAGAATATCAAATTTCAGGAACAGATGAAAACTTGAGGACAAAATAGAAAATTTTTCAATACCAAAAATCACAAGTAACAAAACTTTAGCCGCGAACCTTTTGCTCCACTGCAAGTCGATGATAATATAGTTTTTTATGGGCGAGAAACTATGGTGTTTGAATAAATTTTGTGATTTTTTCATTCATTGGTGTTAATCACGATTATACCCAATACTAGATGGAGTCTTTTCAGCTGCTTTAAGGAAAAAAGATGGTGGCATCAGATTAGTTGCAGTCGATACAATTCTTAGATGTCTTCTAGCTAAATTAGGCTGTTCGAAGACAAAAGAATCATTGGATAACTAATTCCGTATTATTTCGGTTTTGTTTTGGAAACTCAGATCGATGCGAAACTGTTACCCACGCAGCACGGCGATTTTTGAATCACTGTCCAGCTCCTCATACTACTGCTTTCAATATAAATTATAGAAGATTTAGAAATGATGGAAAGTGGTCTAAATTTTCTACTTTGTTATTTTTGAAATAGTATGTGACAAAGTAGGGTTGTATCTTCTGCATACCTATATTGTAAACTTTTCCTATATGTTGATATATCTTAGGTTATTGACATAGGGAAGGAACAAAATTTGGCCAAGCACTGATCCTTGTGGAAATCCACAGGTTACTATCGAAAGTCTAGAATTTTCATTCGGTGATTTTAGATCTGACTTCTTTTTGATACATAAGATTGAAGACACTTGTATATACCTCATACTCACTCATAATATTGATGCATTCAATAGCAAAGTCTTTATGGTCGCTAATATTGATATTGATATTGATATCACCTATGATCATTTCAATATCTAAATTTTGTTGTCTACTTTTTTCATTAAGAAAGTTATTCAGCGCTTCGTTAAATTCGTAAGGCATGTTGATGATGATCAATATAATGCAATGATGTCAAATATTTCTGTTTTTAAGTTGATTGCTTTAGAGCTTCCTATTTCATTTATTTCCTATATTAATTTTTCCGGCAACCATCCGGGAAGTACTCACTTTCCAGACGCTTTTTCTTTCGGACTAGGACGGAAAAATACTACTTCCTCAAAGAAAAATCGTCTGAGAAGCGAGTACTTTACAGATGGTTGACAAAAAAATAACATTTCAATAATAATTCGATCGCACATACCAGTAAAACTGCGAATATTTATTCCTATTTAGTGCTGATCCTTGACGATTATCTTCAATAGAAACTCCATTCCAAACCTCACACAAATACAAAGAATGAAGAGAAAGTAACGCTGCATAAATTGAAAATTCCACCGAATATTTTCTCCCAAGTTCTTTTGATTATCGCGTTAGAACGCATTCACCTCACCGAGGCGCTAACCATTACTCAAATCCCTCAACAATAATAAATAAGGAAACGATGTAATGACGCATAAATAACTTAACGCAAATAACTGAGGAGAACAAAAGCCGAAAATTACAAAGAAAAGTTGCATATCTGTGTAATATTTCAAAGTAGAATTGACAGGCACAATAGTTTCCTCAAGATGCAGCTTTGGGACGTCAAGCTGAGCTCTTCTCTACGGACCAGCCAAATATTCGACGCGCCACAAAGGCATGCGAAGGAATAATTTCAAGGGTTGCCGGCGATGTCCAGGGTGAGTTGAAGCATCTCGTGTGACGTTTGAGTAGTGCTAGCTCACCCCCCGTCGCCAGTTACAGTCTAACGACTAGCTGCTAATCAGATTGAATGGCAATGTCGACTGATACACGCTAATATTGCGATTTTGCTGGGATTTATACGATTCCGCAGAAATCGCTGGAGAGTGTGAAGAAAGAATGCGATTTGGTTCGGACCGGATTGAATGAGAACCATATACACAGGGTGAAGTATAACAAAACTGAAAAATACGACTGATAGGCATTTTCAAGAGATTATTGCATGTTAACAGCTACTTAATTTATTGTCGATTGTTTGACATTTGACATTCGTTGTCACAAGCGGAGTTCGGTTTTTACAAGATCGAGCGGAGCGAGTACATGCTGATTGTATCAAGTGATCACCGAGCTAAGTAAGCTAGGAAGCATAGTATAAGGAGTATGTTATATCGACCTCTCGATTCGGAACGAACCGATTAAGATCTGATAGCTCAGATATTTACCGAACGCCGAGTAGATGCGAACGGGGCAAACAGATCTCAATATTTAGTCCGTTTTTCCTCCTCTGTTCGTTTTGCCAGGAGCCGAAAACTCTATGACGAAAATGTTCCCACTTTGATGGTCGAGGAGGACTACATCAGGCTTATTGGCTTGTATTTGCCTGAGAGTTGGGAATGAGTGTTTCCAATAGATTCGGCACTTTTCATTCTCCTCAACTGGCTCAATATCCCCCGGAGCATAAGGCAACAGCGGTGTCTCGTCAATACCGTACGATTGTCGTAGGTGGTAGAACACTCATAGCACCGCATTATGCTTGTGGATATAGGCTGAGACCGCATAAGCTAGTCAGACTGACAGCAAATGCATTATGGCCTCGGCTGCCCCACGACAGACCCCATGCATTGGCTTATCCTAATGTAGCTGTAGGAGACTCTCACTATCGGCAGCTTTGACGTGGACTTTTTGCTGAACGGATTTCAACTCGCTGACAGAGTTTGGGTTAGTCCGTTCAGTGTCGAATTCAAAAGTTCATCGGCTGCATGGGTTGCTGCCTTGAAAAAAAATCTCCAAACCCTGCTTTTTGATGATCGCACACTGAGCAGAAAAGGGGATCTGAAGTCTTGCTGACTTTACAGGCTCCATCCAGTACCATTCTATTATGCAGGCACTCCAAGCTCAAAAGTCCACAGCCTGCCCGTTTTCTGGGGAAGTATAACCGTGGAACAGACGATGTAGGATGCAAGCTCCTGTGAAGATGCATCAATTTGCGAGTATTTACGTAGAGTTGTCGCAGCTCTTCCTGAGTCCATTTCATCACTCCAAAGGAATAAAGTAGAATCAGAACGGCAAGCATATTAGTATCAGCAACGTTGTTCTTCCCAACAGTTCTGATGACCAGCGCGAAGAGAGTTTATAATGGTAGTTACACTGTTGGAAATTAGTTGTCACTTTCAACAACTTCTCATATTGTTGAAAAATTGTAGTCAAATTCAACAACAATTATGTCTTACTTTCACAACAAATTTATGCAGTATAGTTGTTAACTCGCTGAGTTGTTGAATTCACTACGGATATCGTCAATACAGCAGCCACATATCTGCATCAAATAACCACATGATATTTTTTCGACAAAAAAACTAAATGTAATTTGGAACCTCACGACAACGTATTGTAACAAGACTCACATTGATTTGAAAAAATCAGACAAAGTCTGATGGCTTCAGGAGAGAGACAGAACTTCAGCATGTCGGGCAGGATTCTGCTACTTGATACAGAAAGCATTTGTGGCTGTCTTCCAGATTCTAGGGAGAACGCTGCACAGATATCTGTCAGATTTAATTCAACATCCGTCGTGGTATTAGCCAGGAAAGTAGTTGTTTTCTGTCAGATATATGCCTAAAATTAAGGAGAGAATAAGGGTTTTTTGCTGAAGTTCTGTCATTCTCCTGAAGCCATCAGACTCTGTCTGATTTTTTCAAATTAAACTCTACCCCGAGTTACTTTGGAGTGCTTTCTGAGGTTTTCTAGAGGTGGCGCTGCGACTGTCTTCTTACGAGACTCCGCATCCACTTCAGAGAATCATTTTAAGTATCAGTGAATTGCATGGCATGACCAAGGACGTCGACGACTGCAAATTTTGTTGGACCTACCTTGCACTGAAGAGAGGCAATACACCTCGAAACCGGTATATAAGTAGTGGTCAAGTCCTTGATCATCTCGGACAGGATTCTGCTACTTGATACAGAAAACATTTGTGGCTGTCTTCCAGATTCTAGGGAGAACGCTGCACAGATATCTGTCAGATTTAATTCAACGTCCGTCGTGGTATTAGCCAGGAAAGTAGTTGTTGTCTGTCAGATATCTGTCTAAAATTAAGGAGAGACATGTAACGGTGATAATATCATATTGTTATTCACAGTACCACGGTAAGGACTTTTTGGACATTGAATTCTAGCTGATTCTTTTGTTGCAAGTGAAACATCATCAACATACTTTCGTTCACTTAATTACGTAAATACCTATATAAATGTTTAGTCAGCTGAACGACATCTAACTGTTGATAGATGATTAGTAAATTGCCCTTTTCCCAACTCTGTTGATGAATTAACATCAGTTTGTTTCTCCATTCGCAACAGGTCATGCTTTGCTACAAAAATTTTTATGTATGTTATGTGTCTCATCGTGTAAATTCGTTATTTACCATTTGTTTTCCAGCGAAAACATTTTACCCCATTCTGGTCATTTCTGTGTTGCTGACTTATTAGGATCGTAGACATCGTAGTTGTGACTTGTGATAGAGTTTGATATTTATTTGTTAATATAGTGTGTAAGTAGATACAATGGAGGCAAGTAGAGTAGGTAAACGAAGAATGTCTTTAACTTTGTTCTGCGAATAGTTACATTACGCATTTTGCATGTATGTTCGATTCGGTGTGAAAAGACATGGCATGCACGTGGTCCAATGCACACTTGAAAAAAAAAATGAAAAACCTATATGATGCTAACTTTTTTGTGTGAACTGTATTTGTTCAAGATACGAAGTGGTCGAGGGTTTAGAGCGTTTGCTCCTCACTGAGCTATAGTGGTTCGGAATCCACTTGTTATTGTTGTTATTGTTAACGAGTTATACCAAAATGCTGGATGGATATGAAAATGAAGAATTGTATAAATGACCCTCGCACAACACTTTCACACTTTTACATACAACTACAATTATGATACTTTGTAAGTATTTGTTCAATTCGTGTTTTTATCATTCACTTCATGAAAAGGTTGATACTTTCTTATAATTCAAATCATTTGAGAAATGATAATGTTTTTGTCCTTTTCAGGCTCATATTAGAATTTGGAATAGACCTACCTCTGCCAGATGGCTCTTATAGTCATGAAAGTACTGAAAACATTTCAACAGTGCCGTTTTCTGATTCTGCTAATGTCAGCAGATTTGACTCAAGTTCAAGCTGTTCATCTGACATATAAGTAATTAAGAACTCCCGAGAAAAAGATGTAGAGCTGGGTTGAGTGGAAGAGAAATTAATATGCTGGTAAGATTCGTTCTGAATAATATTCTATGCAAGTGATTTTGTTTTTATCAATTTTCCAAAATGCTGTTTTGAAATTTTTATGAGAAAATGATTTTGAAATGAAAATGCAAACAGAGAAAGAAGTTAGCCAGTATTGTGGTGAATCGTAGGCTGCAGGGTTCTTCTGATTCACTACCATCAAATAAAACGAAAGCAGCATATGACGGATTTGTAAGTTTAATATTTTTCCTTGAAAGTATTTTCATTTAGATTTTTTTTTCATAGAAAGCCCTTTTTTGGCCTAGTGTCTGAAAAAGGTTTTTTGGCACACATGATCAGCCATCTACGAAGGTCGAATTAACTCTTCATTTAAAAACTCATACCACTTCTTTTGGAGACCTAAGTACCTCGGGGAGGAAGAGTTCTCAAGTTTCGAAGCATTTCTTCAGAATGCTAATCCGGATACACAAAGATGTGAGACTTTTGAAAACACTCAAAACATTTCATGTGAGGAATGGCAGCTGCTTTATAATATCTGAGTATTTTCTAAAATTTTCATATAATGGATTGGTAAGTGACTGGATGAATAATAATAAGCTCTAATTTATCTTACATATCATTTTTAGATATCTTATGAATTCTTCCGCAAAACTGGAAAGGAAGAAGATATTTTTGTGAAAAAGTATCATGATTTCGAGGGAATCATTCTAGAAGTATACAGGATATCTGTTTCCAAACTGAATGAGACTCTGACCAAAGATTCAGACTGGAAGTACTCTAAAATTTCAATAAATATTATTTTGAATGCGATTCACCTCTCATATAGTTGAATTTTTGTAATTTTCAATTTTTCTACTGTTATCTCCTAAATGCACATTTCAGAAACTAAGTTATCATGATCAATGATGAATTGCATAGTGCAGTTTTCCTGCTTATGATGACGAATGGAGTATGAAAATGTTAATTTAAAAGTGATATCAATAGGTACGTATATATGAGAACAAATAGTATTTTTCCCCATACCACACAAGTAATTACAACCTAGATGCATATTTCGAAAACCATACTATCTTCATCAGTAAGAATTCGTGGTGGCATCTAATACGTGTAAATTCATGATGACTTATAAATACAGAGGAAATAAAATCTTACAATTTTTGTGTAAATCGGAAGCTTTTATTCCCTCTGTATTTATCAGGAATTCTAAGGTATGGCCTACTGATGAACATAACTTGTTTATTGAAAATTTTATGGCTTTGACATTTTCGCTGTATATGGATATTCACAAATATTATTTTGTGTCATTCGACCACATTCATCAGCTATTAAATGCAATTTTCAGATTGGGATGAAGATACAAGATCTTTATTTGCCTTACTAGAACTGCTTCCACCAACTGCCACAAGAAAGAAGAGTGAAGAGGGGGACAGTGAATGATGTATTGGCCTTGCATAAACCCAAAACTTTCAGATTTGTATCAACATATTTCCAAATAATAAAAAAATTGGCAAGCTTCTGCCAATGAAATTAATTTAATGTGATATAAGTGTTTATTTTCATGTATATTGTTCTTGGTAAAAATTGTAGAGAGAACTTCAACACCCATTTTCCTGTTTTACTACTAATAGATTCACCTTTCATATTATGTTACTTATGTATTAATTATGCGATTTGAATTATTTTTTTATTAATGATGGAATTTTTATATTTTGTTTTCGTTTATGAAATAAAATTTGCTAAAAATAATTTGATTTTCAAATGGTACATATATCAAACCCACCAATATATTCAGGTAATTTTCATGACGACATGAATATTCCATGACTGGTATGTTACAGTAATCCCCGTTATTTTAAAGAGAATAGTATCTAGTGCTAAACGGCCTAATTACTTCTACCATAACTTCATTATGGAAGTCCGATTCATTTGAAAAAGTGTTTATACCAATGCCAATCATGACAAGAACCATGAAACCGGTAAGTAGGTGTTCCCCCATTCTAATTAAAAAATACTTTCAAAGCACTTCAGAGTATTTCTTGTAGAAAACTTTGCTGTCAAGTATTAACTAGATATAATTCAACGGTCGTAGGGGGCAGTAGTTGTTGTGACAAACACACCTATTGTATAGTGTTTTTTGCGGAAGACTGGATTAAATAATCCAATAGTCACATTATTCTATTGTTTGCACAATTTGTTAATGGAATATAAGCAACAATAAAGTGCGAATTATACTTCAATTCCTTTAAGATTTCACAATATCTGTTGGTATTTAATAATTTTTCTCTACTCTTTCAAATACTGACTGTATTTTTTTTTATTATTTGAAAAGCATATTTACGTTATAATTTTCAAATCATCAAAAAAAAATACAGTCAGTATTTCAAAGAGCGGAGAAAAATTATTAAATACCAACAGATATTGTGAAACCTAAAATGAGTTGGAGTAGAATTCGCACTTGTTGTTGTTTATATTCCATTAGCAAATTGTGCAAACAACAGAAGAATGTGACTATTATACAATAAGTTGAAGTATAACTGACAATTTATTGTAGTTGAATAACATTAGGAGGTAGTGCTGCTAACAATGGGGTTGAAGTGACAGTTACCATTGATTATTGTTGAAATAACTTCGGAAGATACTGAAAACAACAATACAGTGTTGAAGATATGGCGATTTCAAATAGTTACTCTATAAATAGTAAGTGAACGAAATGGAAATCAGTTGAAGTAGAAGTTACAATTTATTATTGCTAAAACAACTCCAGAAGATACTGCCAAAAACAAAAAGTTGTTGAAGATAGGACAATTTCATATAGTTACTACCAACAGTTCTTGAATGAAATACATCCCGTTGCCGTAGAATTATAAATTTTGTGTAGTTACGTCATAATTATAAAACAGGACTCTTCACAATAAGCTATTTCAAGTGTAACGTTTTCTACTAGCAACTTCATACGTGAAAAGTTTTCAAAAATACGATTATTTGCAGTAGAATTGATGACTTACTGTAGCAACTTCACCATAAAGACCTAATAGCCATAAAAAAGGCTGTTGGTGATATATACTTTAAAAATTGTTCGATTCAAGATAGGGTCTTGATGATTTGTTGAAGTGACAGAAAAATATGTCCGTATTGGTAATCTAATCGCAAATAAATTAGTATCGTTAGATTCGTCAAAATATCCTTTTTTCGGAAAGTGCTTGTCAAAAAATGGTCGACATTTGAAAAATAATAGTTAGACACGAAAATATAATTTTGCCAGCTTGTCTTATTCATATCTATCATACTAGTCACTAAAACTTCGCGATTGTAATATTCTGATATCACCTGAGGTCCTTAGATTAGTTTACTTCCGGAAGTGACCGTGAAAAATATGTGAAAACTTTCCTCTTCATATACCATTCACCTATACCAAATCTCATTTTGATACATCTAATGGTCTAGAAGTTATGACTTGTCTAATAGATTCGTTGACACCCGTATATATAAAGTGTTTATTGTATTTTATATATTCTTCACGTATTATATTTATGTATTTTATTGACGATATTGTTAACCTATATTGGCACTTTGAAAAATTAGACTGACGTGTACATCCATCCACTAGATGGCTGCTGTACAGCTGTACAAATAAATTTATTTTGCATTATTTCATTTATAAGCATTCAATTGATGTTCATATTCTATATCAGATTCCGATTAAATTTATTTATTTCATTCTCCAATTAATATGGCATTTTATGAGATTTTTCTCTTCGGTTCAACTCGAAGAAGAAATTTAAAAAAACACATCGTTCTATAGTCCACTTCCAATTCACAAATAGTTAAAATAGGAAGTTACCTACCACACACCGTAATGAAGTGAGCATCAATCGAATTTCTCGGGATCTTTTTTACATTCTCATAGTGAGAGAGCTCGATAGCACGAACAGGATTCCATTGATCAGGTTTGGTATGCCGATTGTCGGTGAATCACTGTTCGAGAAGTCTACGGCCGACACCCCGGGCTATGGGCCAAAATTGACCTTCAAAAAAACACATTACCCGTTCTCGAAACAAAGAAGCCAAAGCGAACGATGTACGATGCTGATGTTTTACTTCTTTGGAGATGGCCAACGAAAGTGAAACGGATAGAAATATTCGCACCGTATAATGAAATTATATGAT
>OY293417.1:57132423-57220267 GCA_958502065.1 Chrysolina americana | reverse complement strand
TATAAAGTATAGCCGGTTCCAAAAAAAAGTAGAACAATGCCTATTATCAGCGCCACCATACCATCGCATAGCAACACTGACTATTTCCAACATGAACAGGCATTTAAACTGACAAGTTACAGCTAGGACAAAGTAAGTTCATCGTAATAATTCTTCTGTTTGTTCAGAACTGTCAGTACTTGAGATTTCTACGAATATTCTGAAAGAAACATTTACTACGTATACGTATTTCAAGTCAAGACTGTGTCCCGTCACCCAAACCCTCATTTTTGTATTACTCTCTAAAATTGATGATTTTTCGGTGATGAAATGAATCAAGCGAAAACGAAGCGAAAGAACTGTCAAATTCTCAGATCGGTTTCGAATCGATCCTAATTCTGTCAAGAAAACCTTGAATATATGAATCCAAAAAACAATACACAGAACGAACTCAGTCTTGTGTATACCTACATTGCAATTGATAGAACTGCTAAGGAATATTGTTCCAACCTTTATGTGCTCACTGTATGAAAATATGTACTATGTATAAGTATCATTGCTCAATAAAAATGTATTGACTGATTGATTGACTGATTGAACTCTTAGTGACATATTAGTATTATTAGTCAATGATTTCCTAGCCTTATGGATCATTGTAGGTGAAAATGAATAATTCCAACAATTTGTCCAAGGTCAACTTTTTGTTTTAATGAATAATTCAAATCAAAAAGGTATTAATAATAAGCAGTATTGGGATTATGATATCCTGAATATATTTCAATGACCTCTTATTTTAAATCTTCTCCGAATTAAATAAAAATTGCTTGCGTATCTTACTACACTACTGTTGGCTCAAATAATGAGTTTCTTTGTCAGAAATGTATTTTTCGCTATTGAATTTTTTTATGGCTACAAATTTATTATAATTTTTTCTCAAAACTGTTACATGGATATAAAATATCGCTCTGAAAAACTTTTCCGAATAACATTTTCTCGCCAAACACGAACGGCAGTGTAGATGGTCTTCTGGGGAGTTTTTTTTTCCATAATATGCGCACTTTCTTACCATGGCACTGAAAATCTTCGTTTATTTCCAAATAATTATAGGGAAATTCCAATTACTATCTAGAAATTTCCAGTTTACTATTTAGAAATTTCCAATTTTTATCTGGTAATTTCCAATCACTATCTGGAAATTTTCTGTTACCATCTAGAAATTTTCAATTATTGGATAGTATGAATAAACTTTGAGCAAATGCTTCTACTCTGATTTCTTGAAACAGACCTATTCATTGTGTTCAGTTAAGAAAAGGACAAATCTATAGTAGAAGCATTTGCTAGCTTTTATTCATACTACCCATTATCTGGAAATTTCCAGTTACTTTCTGGAAATTTCCAGTAATTATCTGGAAATTGCCAGTTGCTATGTGGAAATTTTAAGTTGTTATTTGGAAATTTCTATTTATTATTTGGAAATTTCCAGTTATTATCTGAAAATTTCCAAATAATTTCTGGACCTATCTAATTGATAGTCTCACAGGAAGAATGAAATTCCAACTTCAGCTTTAAAAAACACCTGTTGATGTAGTTCTTGATATTGTTTACATCATAGTTTGATTGTTTAGACCATCTACTTATGAAAATGTTGTTGCTTTCCGAATTCTCTTTTGTATTCGAATATATATGAATTTTTGTTTTTTATATAAAATTTTTTCAATTTGACTATCAAATTGTAATTTATGTATTATTGACCATATTATAATGAATGTTTTATTTATATATGTTTATGAAATAACAATGTTTGTGTTCCTTATAAGTTGTGTCTTGTGTCAAAATAGTTTAAAGTATTCTATGAAAGTGTATTCCATTTTGTGATTTAGATTCAACCATGAAAAGCTTGAGTACCTAATATAATTTATTTACTAACTAACAAGACGAATTAGCAAACACAACGTTTTAAATTGTACAATCTTTTTAATCAAATATAATGAATTGTATTCATGCAATTTAAGCAGAGTACATACATTTCAATTCGCCCCGTAGCTACTTTATTGTCTAATTACCTAATAGGTGAACTATTCAATTTCTCAAAATTTTATACAAATCAACAGCTTCGTAACAATTGCTAGGAATCTGAAGTGACTTTTCTGCAATCAGTAAATTTCCTAAATCATGAAAGTTTTGTCATATGGCTATTTAAAAAAGCCACATTCTTCTTTACAAACTGTCAAAGAGCTGAAATGGACAATTTTATTAATATATAGTCCCTGGTACCTCCATGCTGCTCAGGTACTTAATGAAAACATTAGCGTTGGCTCCCCTGTGGGCGTTATACTATTTCAGGAAGAACTTGAATAACTGGAAATTTCCAGATAATAATTGGAAATTTCTAAATGGATTTATAGATAGTAATTGGAAATTTCCAGATGTAAGTAGAAATTTACAGAGAATAACTGGAAATTTCTAGATATTAATTGGAATTTCCCACTAACTATTTGGAAATAAAAGAAAATTTTAATATTACATTGGCCTTTCAGTGCCATCGTACTTTCTGTAGGTCACTATACGAGTTCTTTCCAACACAAATATCACTTATCCGACGACCCTCGTACCGACCTAATGACACGATCTTTCCTTATAGCCGCCTCAGCAGATATCCGACATACGGAAAATGAGCGCGATCGGTGCCATTTTCGGTTCAACGTCGTGCATCAAAGGGCAAAATAAAAACAAAACAATACACGAAGATCCCAGCGCGGCGTATATCGGCCGTCGAGTTGCACAACCTGTTGCTCCGATGGGGTTAAAAAATAAGCACACGATGATATACTTTTTTGCGGGAACGTGCCGTCGAAATCACCACCCACCGTGTGTGTTGTGTGGCTTCGAAACCCTCCGAGGTGTGACCGCAACCCTTTTTACACGTTTGATATGTGTGATTCGGGAATTATGCCACCATGTGAAGAGTCTGATTGTGTTGTTTGTTGACTGATTTGTAGGACCGCGCCAACCACGTTGGGTGCCGTCGTTCAAAGTTGATTTTGGCGCTTCAATTTTTGTTCACATTAATTTATTTAAAAATGACAACCTAACGAAACATTTAAAAGATCGGCAAACTTAATAGATATATATATACATATATGGTCTTAAGTTATTATAGCTTATGTACCAAGTGCGTTATATAGATCCTAACGCCCGGAGGGTAACATTCACCCAAGGGCCTTTGGCCCGAGGTATGCAATTGCCATGGAAACATTGAAGAGGTTACTAAGAGTTGTTTATTTAATAAAATGACGCTGCATTTTTGTAAGAATTGACAAGCTTGTTAGTGGAGGAAACTAAAAACGGTTGAGTTCATAATAATTATGGAGATCCCACAGAATGTGACGCTCAAAGCTGAAAAAGCGTTGGGAAATTTACTGCCTGTGAAATCAAGATACTTATACGAGAAGGAGTATGACCATTTTTTGGAATGGAAAGATGAAAACAGAGTGAATACCGTACTTTCAGGAACTGGTGAGTTAATCTCATGAAAAATATTAATATTTTTTATTTATTTTACATTATTCCAGCATGAAAAATATAGTGCAAATAATCTATGAACCAAATACTCCCAGCTGAAATCAACATTGATTGTTAAAGAAAACATTAATATATCAGCATTCAGTCAACTGATGTCCTTTATGAAAGTTAATTCAAAAGGATGCATTCCTAAAAAATCAAAGGTGTTGGAAGGTGGACAAGTATTACTTTTCATAAGAAAAGCTGCAGATGATACTATTCTTCTACATAAAGTTATTCTGGTAATGGGCGTATTCGGAGGTTTAAGACGTGATGAAATGGTCAAGATGACAACTGATGACATTGAAGACAGAGGATAGTACTAGAAACCAAGACCTGCTCCTCAAAAAGTTTCACCATTGTTGAAGAAAGCGAAACGGAGCCTTGAACTTAGTTAAAAAGTACATTGCACTACGAACAAAAGGATGTTAACAACGTAGTTTTTTTTAACCTACAGAAATAATAAATGCATTGAGTTACCTGTAGGTAAAAATACTATAGGATGTGTTCCATCTATCATAGCGAAATACCTTGAGTTGGAAAACCCGAAAGGTTACACCGGACATTGTCTACGCCAAACTTTGTCTAGGCTTCTTATTCAAGGAGATACATGGAAAATGGAAGAGTAGTACGGTAGCGGGGAGCTATATCGAAGAAAGTATTCTAGAAGAACAAAATTGCAACAATGATAGCCCATTCCGTTTCCGAAAAAGAAAATGTTAACGTTCCGAACGAAACCGAATGCACATTGAGGAGTCCATCATCGGTCAACTCACAGAAACTTGGTACTAAGTTTTCAGGAACATTTGAAAATTGTAATTTTTATTTGAGAGAAAATAATTAGTTCCTTTTTTATTACAGTTATAAATAAAACTTTTTTGAGTAATTAATTTATTGAACTACAGAAAAAAACATTTAACGGGCGTTTTGATTCATAATGCCCTCCATAACGCTCCGGGCGTTATGGGTCTGTTAATAGCAACCGTTGCCAAGGTATTAATAAGCAGTAATGGACAAGTGAAAACTAAAACACATTATAGCTATTGATGTTACGAGATTATTATGCTGCTAATAATAATTGCCATGCGACGAGGGACTTCGCGCCGAGTAGTCTGATGCAACTTCAGAAATGTATTTAAATTGCATAATAATCTTGCTACATTCGAAGCTTCATCGTATCATTGACAACGATGATGTGAAAATGAAATCAACAGCTTTGGTTATTGTCACGTTTTTCCTATTTTGGCGTGCCATAAAAATCAATATAGTCCTCATTGAAACTTATTTGAAACTGGAGAAAATCATGGCAAATATTGATATTCCTGAAGATATACTTGACGCTACTAACATTCTAAGATTGAATTTGCTTCCGGATAAATAAAAAATCCGTTAAGAAAAAGAATACCTTCAGTTTTGTGGCGAAATACAGAACAGGTTCAAGGTGCTGGAGAAACGGTATTACTTACTTATTATGTGAAACTTTCAAATTAATACTCTCCATCATCTTTGTCGCCTAAATATTCTATTTTACGAGCTTATTTGTGTGGCGCTTTGATGCGATTTATTGAAAATGAATGTGGGATATAGAGCAAAAAAATCGAAAGTATTCACGAAAGAACAGGTTAATGAATTTGTTCGTACTGCGCCAGACGAGACATTTTTGATTATGAAAGTCCACGGAAAATGTTGACATTCTAGAGAGCGTGCTAGTTATCACCATGCCTGATTCAAAAAGGCACAAGGAAAGGTTTTTTGCGGTGATATCTGACGGAGACGTTAATCCTGTGACATTATTTAAGAAATATATAGCATTAGGTCCAGCTCATACTCCACATAGAAGAATGTTCGTACATCATACAGAAACGGAAAATGTAACGTTCAGCCTTAAGGTATTAATTTCATTTTCATTTCAGGTATTTACCTGAGAAATTTGCTATATATCTCCAAAAACCTACTATGTATACTGGTCATTGCATTAGAAGACCTTCAGCAACTTTTCTTGTTAATGCCGGTGAGACATATTAGATTTACTTGGTGGTTGGAATTCGAACAATGTTACAAAAGGGTATTTATAAGATAACTTGAGCAAGATGATTCTCATTGCAAGAAAAATTCAAGTTTCTTTAAACACTGTCTCATGTACGAAAGAGACCATAAAACTAAATAAGAATGTTGCTGGTCAAGATTCAGCAGACATGCCTTATCATTTTTGACAAGAATGGTGCAGGTGTATTATCAATTTTGAAAACCGTCAAAACAAATTGCAAAAGTAGACCCGAATATAGAATTTATTCTGGAAATACGATATCCATCATCTACCTCATTAAATGTAATTGAAGATGCCGGGAAAATGAATAATGCAAATTCTATTATCCCTGAGAACAATAAAGAACAATATTAGATCATTTGCTCTTGTTTTCAAACTAAAGATGCTAATAATTTTTTATGGAATGTTGAAACAACTGTTTTGCAGGCTTCGTGAGTACATCTATCTATTATTTTTTTCAACTAAGTACTTAGAATTTGAAAATATCCATTCAGCTGAATAAATAATTATGGAACGATTTTTCACAAAAATAATATTTAATCACTCGTTTATGAGAAGGGGGTTGGGAGAACATTTTTTACCAGCTATTCTATTGGGCCGTGATGGTCATGATGGTAGAGCGCTTGTCTCTTAACCTAAGGGTCATGGGTTCGATTCCCAGCATAATCATCGGTTTCGTGCATAGCATCACACGTTAAAAGAAAGGTATGGGCTGCATCTTCCCTAGCTCGGACAAGTTTTTCGAAGACTTTTGAGGGTTGTACTCTCAAAGATGTGCAGTTGGTTGGCGGAAATAACAATTTTAACAACAGCAACAATTCAATCAGGTATCAGAAGTAGAGATTTCTAATGAAAGTATTTTTGAACAGGTGAGTGTAAATGAGGGTTGATGGGGATGGCTAGAAATAAGGGAAGGTGATGGGAAGGAAGGATTATTCCATAAGTCATTTCAGTTCAACTTTCATACCCTAGTAACAGTTATGGACAATTCGTAATGATTATATACCTTTGTTTTCATGAGATAAAACATTGCATGAAGACCCATACTTTTTCAAAATAGTCTCAAATTCTAGGCGTTTGTTGTCCAGTTTTAATTGATTGAGTGAAAATCAGAATGATTATGATATTGAATATTTATCGATAGCTATGAACATTGTCTTTCATGCTGTAACCTTTTGAGAGATATTATTTTTTATTCTAATGGAGGAGCATGACCTACAACTTACATATGATGAGTTCATTTCTGAAAATGTTCAATTGCGAATGAGAGCACAAAAATTAAAGCGATGCATTATACCTAAGATAGCAGAAATCAAATTTTTGACACCCTGTAGCTCGAAAACTGGTCGTAGGATCGATCTGTAAATTAGACTATGTAATAAGGATGCCACGATCTACAACATATCAAATTTGGTAAATGTGCGGGGTCCCTTCATATCAACATTTGACCGGTGACATTTTCACCACCTCTGCATGAACATGAATCATATCCTTGCACGTACATCGTACATACTCCAGAGTCTGCGTAATTGATTGTGAGGATATTGGATAGTCTGGTGGAAAAAATACAGATTTAGCAGTTTGAAGCTAACAATAGGTACTCCTTCAGAAAGTTACTCGAAGAATTAGAGTAACTTTTTAGTAAAGTTATGAACCAGAATACTAAGGATTTGTGAGTACTTAAATGTAATTATACACATTTCTTGCTGTAGTTGAGGTGCTGGTAATGCAGAGGCCTGAGGCCATCAATTACGAGCACTTGGAAGTCAGTTTCTTGGCGTGTGATACACATGATTTAAGCAGATAGAAATATATTATTCCTCAAGATTCTGATTAAATTGGCAATTCTTATTGAATTGTATACAAATGCATAATCATCAAACAAACATAGGCAACTAATACAAAATAAAATATGTAGTTCGTTCATTACAGCACTATCTGAAAAAAATAGTTCATAGTACCGAAATATGTAATGCTTTTTCATGACTCTCCGATATCTATAAGCCGATATCATTCAATACACATGCAGTAACCTAATTTTAGTTTTGTTCCTTCAGGTTATACTGTTTTGAATTCTCACTGCATGATAAATATGAACATTTGGCACCGAATAAGAACACGTCAAATTATATATACATCTTCTGAAAAATACATAGGTATTTGTTTAATAATTGTCTGGACTCTCCGCCCTATAGATGTCACCGATTCGAAAAACCATGTTATTATTTTTTTCCAACCAACAATTCTCGTTTCAACAAGACAGAGTATATAACGAGGCGTGAGGCTTCCTAATATCTTTTAAATCACGATAAAAGGAAATAAAAAATCATAAATGAAAAATAAATCAGCCAAACATCCAGTGGCGTTGCAACTTTCTCGTATTCACTAATAATTGCTCCAATCTATTCTGTTCGAGATATTTTCCAAGTGAGAAAAAACACCTGTTTTTTCGAACCTCAAAAGTTAATGATAAATTGGAAACTACGAAATGCGTTCCTCCATGAATGAACACCATTAAGTTCATCTCAGTTGATTTGATACTACCATTAAATACATACTTTTGTTGGTATTCGACGGATGATGCAGAGATTAAATTATATATTCAAATAACTCAGGTACCAGCGTAGGATGAGTGCCATAGTAGAAGTCCAAAGAGAAATTCAGGATGTTTGCAAGGAAGAATGGTAACGCCGTATAAAACCTGGCTGATGATTAGCACAATACAGCAGATAGAAAACTTTTCAGGAATAGAAACAATTGATTGATCATTTTCAACTGAAACATTTTAACTAACTGTTGTTGTTGTGGAGAGAATAAAATGCTTCTTGGTATTTTGTAAAAAGTACGTTCATTAGTATGATAGAGCTCTGGAAATGGGATCTAAGGGAAATTTTATTATTCTAGATGGAACTGAGTACGATACTCACCATAGTCGCTTCAATGTTAATATGATTCCACTTATGAACAACTTAGCCAAAAAAATCAAGACACAATACCCTCATAGAACTCAGACTTGAAGAAAATAATCTCCCAAAATATGTGGACCGTGGTGGCGTCTTCGTAGAATGTTCGCTTCTCAACCAAATCACATGCATGGCTTCAAATCCTAGCGCGTTCACTGGTCTCGTGCATGGCAACACACGTTGAACGATAAGGGCTACGTCTTTCCTAGCTCGCATAAGTCTCTAGTAGAACTCTGAGGTGTTGACAGAAATAACCAACAAAAAAATCGGCAAGAGAGACAGTGAAGATGTCGATTACTTCTCACCAATTAAACTCCATCCGTACTTTTGAATTTTTGTGCAAATTCATATTTTTGCTGACGAAATTCACTGGCTTTTTCAAAAACTCTCCCCTTAAGTGATGGTTGAAACTCCATCGCTTTTAATAGTATTTTTCTAATGTAGTTCAAAAAGTTGACATCAATGGAATAAACTTCCGATAAAAATGTATCTTGGTAATTCGACTTGGAGGTTAAGTTTAGCATTGAAACATTTGAAAAAGACCTACTCTAAAGTGGTGACTTTTGCTAATTGTCCCCTTTTTGCTATCCCCAGTCTCCTACAAATCTACATTCTTCCTTCTAGGCTTCCTTTTCGAACCTTCGTCACCTCTATATCAAGGTCAATATGTCCGTCCAAGTAACTGATTTTTCATATTTTTCAAGGCAAAACGTAACAACCACGTCAAGTAATTTAATATTATCACTTTAGATTATGCTTGCGTTCCTCTAAACGCACGAGAAACTTGATTGAGTCTTGGGTTGGTCAGAACAAATAAACATTTGTCTGCCTGTCAAAGTTGTAGGTAAACATCTACCTTTGGATTCCATGGCTCGTTTCAAACTAGTGACTGTAGATGTCACAAGTTACTTTTACTGTCTTTGCCTTGTGGTACTAATTTAGAGTAGATTCGTTTCAATTTCGAGAGACCTCATAAAGCCGTGCTGATGAGTTGGTAACAACGAAACAGCGCTGTCCACGAATGGTGAGCTCTCGGAATTGAATCGAAAATACTCTGTTCACTTTAAAAATATTGTTGCTATGACTATTTGAAAGACACTGTATGTGTTTTCAGCTGATACCAGGTGTTTATTCAGAAGAAAAAATCAATACTTACAGCAAAATTGGATGCGATAAAAGAAAATAACCTTCCAAAACAGACGTGTTATCCCACTTTAAAATAACCCAATCGAAAAGTCAACGCTAATGCCGTGTCCTTTCACTCCGACATAATTCTTTTTATGATATTCATTCTCGAAGCTGGAATAAATCAACATCCGGAGTTATTTCGATTTCGTGTTTGGTGTCTGGTATTCCCTGGGGAGCAATGTCCCCCCGAAGCGGCGCTCGTTGGACGGCCGGACATAGCGGGCGGCAGAAGGTTAAAGCGGTCAGTGGTACAAAGTTTCGCAGAAAAGCCGCAAAATCAAATTATATGGCGCTCATTTCATTCATAATCAACATCAAACATGATGAGGCTCTTAGTTTAGATTCGCTCACCGACCAAGGGTAATCAGAAACTTTTTATGTATTTTTAAATTCGTGTATTATTTTCGTAAAAAATAGAGAATTTGAAATTGAGTGTCTGGATATGATGTTGATATTGAAATAACTGGTTTGGCAACTGGTCGGAAACAAGTAAAGGAATTGTAAATGACTGAAGGCGTTATAAAACTATTGCTTCTTCGTTATTATTATTATAAATAATCCATGACATCTACCAATTAATGAAACTGAAAATTAGGGCATTTGTCAAAATTTCTGTTGCTATTATGGAAAATTTAGTGACCTGATGATAATTTAGCTCAATGATAAGAAAGTGCAAAAATAATTACACATTTCTGGTTTAACTCGAAGCTGTACTCATTGTGATAAAAGATCCTCTGTGTGTAAGGCTTTAATTATAACAGTTCAACTCACGAGCCTGATACTTCCATCGAGAAATTGAATGTAATATTGCAAGATTGGGCATTTATTACAAAGTTACAAAGAAGCGGTAGTTGAAACAATTTGGAACACCACCGTTAAAATGCTACGAAGTAAATATTATAACGAATTCAATATTGTATTTAGCACTTTCACCGATGTTCAGTTCAATTTATCACGAGATGCACGTAATGATAAACATACAAGCACAACTCGAAAATGAATATCTATAGGCGAAAAAAGGAAACCGCTAGATGTCGCTGAAAAAACAAATATGTCTACCGATGAGGGTGAACAACGAACTATTTAACGCATTGAAATTCAAATAAACTGTGTTTTTATAAGAAATTTGTGAATTTGGTGGATTTTGTAGCACTGAGATTATTGCTTATTGAAATAATTAGTATTTTTAAACTAATCCCTAGCTTGATTACTTTGATAAGGTATGGAATTATGAGATACTATTTGTGTTTATGAAAGGACTTTTTTAATTTTGGGTGAAGGATGTAAAGATGCCACTAGTACAAGTGGACCTAAGTAATATCCTTCTTTTTTCATCCTAAAATCTCAGATAAAACTACAAACTCATTTTCATGAACATATAATAAGGTCTTTTGAGTAAGCAAAGTAATTTTTTCAAAGAAAAAAGCGAACAAATACCATAATCTCAAGAATGTTTCGATCGTACAAGAAACTTGAACTTAATTTTCATGTTACAAATAATTTATTGACATTAGAAATATCTTCAACCTATTTTACCACTTTCTTCAACTCCTAATATTCGGCTGAGTCTTTCGATATTTCGATAATAGAATGAATAAAACAATGGTCCTGTTCTTGGAAGTGGAGACTACAAACATTCATATTTTTTGTGATAAACTTTCCAATCTTTAGGACTGTCTTCCATTTGAGACACAGCTTTTTATCACCAAGAGAAAATTGTGCCATAAGAGGATCACTGGGGTACAGAACAAAATTTCCGCGATTTTGTAAGTACAATTTTATGAATATTCTGCATGATAATATTCACCAACTCCAAACAGCCATACACTATAGTTCACAAATAGTCTATTTTAAGCACCTTTAGTTGTTCATCTGCTCATAAATAGTAAAAAACTGAGAAATATAAACAAGTCGTTACACAGCAAACAATGGTCAATTATTTGTTGTTCACCCTCACAGTAGTTCCTGGAAAAATTATTAGATGGCGTACACTTCGCTATTTTCGCCTATAGTGCATCAGGTCTTAATAAATCTAAAGTATTTGCAATAGCCAGATTATACGACGAAAATGAAACGGAATGATTTCAAAAGAAATTATAACACATTTTAGCGTTTGAATTAGCTTGGCGCGGAGGAAAGCAGCTTACTGCAAAACCACTTATTTCGTATCTAAAATTGAAAATAATGGAAAAGAAACTGGACGTATCGAGTATAATCCTCTATTATCGAAAACGAGACAGGGCGGTAACAATAAATTATGTGACATCAAATGGATTACGCCTAATATTTTAGAGGGAGATATTTGCGCAAAACGTTTATTCAAAAAGTTATTGGAAAAACGAGACACTTTTGTAACATTGAATAGAGTATTTCTTACCCAAATTCGTTTTGAAAGAAGAAAAATTCTAAAGGTTGGTATAAAAATGTGCAGATTGGAATTAATTAAATTTCCAAACGGACTTGATGCTCAGCACAACGCATTGGTATAGACGTCAAACGTGTCAAAATTACAAATCACTCAAATCGAGCGGCAGCAGAAACAGGACACAGCAATTCATCATAAATAAAACCATACTTATAAGTTGACAAAGAATATCATTCGAGCATTATTCAATCAATTCGTTTGCAAAAAGAAAAAACTTCAACACCTACTACAGAAACGATTGATTAGCTGTGGCACCAGCAGCGACATCACTGTTCCTAGTATGAATTTCAATAACTCCGTTTTCAATAATTGTACATTAAAACAAAATGTGTTTATTTTTAATATTTAATAAAGTTTGACTTGATACGTTTATAAATTTCTTATTCATTAAAATGACCTGCCGAATTACACTCGATATTTATTTTGATATCAGGTTAATTTGTGTTGTTCAAACAACAGTTTCTCATTAAACAACCAAAAATTTACCCAATAAAATACAAACCCTCCGATCAAATAACATAATCTAAATGAGTAACTCGCCGCACACGCATTAAGATTTGTGTTTAAGGGACATCGTCCCCCCAACGGCAGTGTCGTGCGTTGTTAACAGATTGAGGTTCAATAAAATAGAAATAATGGAAACTCAATATGGAACTGAAATCTGATATTATAATGAAATAATCTCCACAGGATTTTGAGAACAACCGAAGCTCTAATTGACATGTTTTTTTCATAATTCATTCATTTTTCTCTTTTCCAATTTGGTTTCCCTTTCTCGATAGTTACGACACTGGTAGCTTCAAATGATTGTTCTGTCAAATATCAAATGCAGCGTTGTCGTACTGACAAGACTATATCGACAACGAAGAATCTTCGGAAATAGTATCATTTTTACATGCTCCCAACAAGCTGCAATGAACGTTTTGATTGCCTTCTTATTGTCATATATTTCATAGACAGTATTTTTGGGGTTTCGTTGCCATGAATATACCCGACAGATATCAAAATCTAGCTGACGTGCTTATTGCATCCTTAAAAAATTGCGAAATGGTAATAATGTCATGATTTGAGGGATAACATTATGAAAACATGTTAACTTCAGTTCTATTTGAGTATTACTCATCTAGGTTGTGTTACTTGATCGGAGTACAAACCTCTCGTTTAATTATAAGTGACAAAAGGTAAGAAGCAAGAAAGATGTCTAGAAACCCGGGTACCGACTTATACCAGAAAAATTGTGGAATCAAACGTTAGAGACTTTCACCAATTTGTTTATGAGGAAACAAATTGAACATTTTTTAATTTTCCGCAAAATTTGCAGTTTTTTTATGTATCTTAAGTCAGATTTACCGAATTCATAATGCACAATTTAATGCATATGCATAATTTTAAAGTACAGTTTATAACATTTCAATACTCATATACTTCATATGAAACCATTTAGGAATTATAAATTATGAAACAGGTAAATGGTTTCATATGAATTTGAGTATTGAAATTTCATGAATTTCACATTAAAATTACGCATATGCACTAAATTTTGCATTATGAATCCGATAAATCCGCCCTTAATGTTTTCCCTTGTTAATTGTTCACTAGATTAAGGTAATAAATTTGTTTTTTTTTTTATATTCAGACCCAAGGTTGGTTGGCCAAAGTTTTATATCCTTCATACCATTTTCTGCTGTTGCATATACCTACTGTTGACCAGGAATGTCGAGTGTATAAGAAGGCGGTATCATTTCCATTTATGAGATCAGGTGGTCTCATTAGATTCTTATTCGACATAGACTGTTAATTGCCGATTTTGGCTCTTTGCATTGATGAATAATCTTGCAAAACATTCATGGCTGGACCACGTATTTTATGGATTGTTTTATTATACAGGGTTCTGCAACAAGGGCGGTCTTCCATATCTCCATTATGGTAATAAATAGATGAGTAATTTCATCAGCAAACTGATACTATTTTCTGAGAAGAGCTGAGAAAATGGCACTCACAGTTTTTTCTGGGCGGGTTCCAACTTAATTTTTTAGAACGGTAACCTGTATTTTCTATCAGTTTTTCAGTTTCTACATGATAAATTAAAATATTAAGTATGTGATTTTTTTTTCGAAAGTAGGTATTGACGGTTTTGAGATAAGTATTTCCAAATTCTTTCACTCACATTAAAAATTGGAAAGTTGTGCCCATTTAAATTCATTTTTGGTCGAATATTGTACTTTGAAAACTCTCTTAAACGATATATCTAAAACCGACATGTGATATAATACTAGGTGCGAAAAACAGCTTGTATATGTGCAAAAATTTAGAGATAATTGAAATTGTAAATATTCAAAAACATACATTTTAATGAGAATGAAAATGATATCACAGTGGTGGTCGAATTCTCAACTTGTTTATTTTCTAAACGGATTATTAAAGGCATGAAGCGATATTTCAAAGATGGTAATATTCAATGACATTTGCTGAAAGATAATATACAATGTGTTCCATTCAAAATTAAGAATATTTGGCACATTTTTATTAATAATATTTAGCAAGCTGTTCTTCGCACCCTGTATATCGGTTTCAGATACATTGTTTGAGAGAGACACACCAACATACAGTTCTTTCATATTGATTTTTCCCACTTTCAAAAAGCGGTAAAATATTTATTTTTTGAAATAAATGGTTCGAATAGAAGAAGAAATTGAGGTGTGAAGTTTTATGCTGTCCAGTCAAAAAATTTATAAATTGTCAAAATTATGATACAACATATTTTTTTTCAAATGGTACACCCTGTATATGATAAAATATTTAAAAAAAAATTGTTATTACAAAAATATGCCATTTTTTTGCTTTATAAACTCACTCGCCGAGTAAATTACTGAAGTCTAAGAGCAACAAATTCATTGAAAAATAAAATAAATCCAATTTGAAACAAAACTATATTTTGCACTCATAAGTGCTGCTCCAGTCGACCTCCTTCATTCTCAATGCACGTTATATATACATACACTTTTTCTTTATGTCCTCTCATATTTGACAGTGTCTCTGTTGTTTTGCACCTGTCGAATAACATTCCTAATTCTTGTCTTAAGATCGTCCAAAGAATAATAGCACGGCATAAAATGGACAATATTTTTAATATGACCCCATAAAAAATCACACGGTGTTAGATCGGGACTATTAGGAGGCCATTTAATAATCAAGAACCTTTCAATTTGAACAACATGATAAATCGTTCATACGTTCTTCCATTTCTGCTCTTAGAAAATTTAAATAAACCTGACTATTCAAGGAACCATGAAAAATTATAGGATCTAAAAAACGTTCATCACCGCCGTGGTCATGTTGGTAGAGCGCTTGTTTATCAGTCAGAGGGGTGTGGGTTCGATTCCCAGCATGGTCACTGGTCTTGTGCTAGGAATCGCACGTTAAAAGGTAAGACCTTGTTATTCCTTTGTTCACAATTTTGAACCGCACCAAACACTGACGGACTGCCGAACTTGATACTGAATTTCCTGTATTTGATGAGGATTTGAATCAGACCAATTGTGTCTATTTTGGCGATAGCAACATATGCTAGGGGAAAACGACGACTTATAGGTCCACAATATTTCATCCGCTTGAATGATTTCTACGATATGTCTTGAAAATTGCAGTCTCATTTCTTTTTGCGCTAGTGACAACTTTTGCGCCGTTTTTAGCTTGTATGGGCGAAATTTGTATTTTTTAGTCAATGCATGAGCTGATCCAATACACACTGGCAAAATTGGGAATTACACTCAAGAAAAGATAATGTTTTCATTGTAAAAAATGATTTTATTTGTATACATGATTCATGTTGAATCACTTCACAAACCTATTTATTTGTTTCATATTGACTATAACCCACTTCAAAACTGTTTCGGATTCCACATTTACTCGGGCTAACGTCACTTGTCACTACAGACGTTTGTTCTGTGAATGGTGGAAATTAGGGAGATTTTGACGTCACTTGTATTTGTCCAATGAAATATCGGTAATATCAGGCGCGAATTTGAGCTATTGTTTGAAATCATCTTTAATCCATTTGATTTCTGGATAAAAAATAATCGAAAAAATCGTTTTTTACCCAATTTGAAAAAAATATAAAAAATTACCAGTGTAATCCCCTATTCTCTAACTACATCGTTTAATGAATTTTGAGGATTGGTTCTAGGATATGCTAGAATATTAATTTCTGTTTCTTCTGTCAAAACCATTTTTGGCCTAACAAATTTTTTTCTATTCCAACCATCAGTGTAAAAAAAATTCTTCCTGGAAATTGCAGGCTTTCTCAAAGGAAAAAGTACTGAAACAGCTTTGTTCAAGTTTATAGATGAAATTCAACAGTTAATCGAACAAGACTCTTGCGCATGTGCTATTTTTCTCTCAGTAAAGCGTTTGACTGTGTTGATCACGCCATTTTACTTCGAAAGCTGTTCAATTATGGAATTAGAGGAAATGCCTTGAATCTTTCAAAATCCTACTTGAGTAACAGGAAACAAAAAGTGTGTATGAGGCAACAAAATACAGAGTTCTTCTCAGGTTTCACTGAGATTGAAAAAGGCATACCACAGGGAAGTGTTCTGGGTCCTTTACTATTCATTGTATATGTTAATGATTCATCAGAAATTTTTAAACAATCGAGTACCAAAGTTGTGAGTTATGCAGATGATTCCAACATCATTTTACCCATCAACAGGGAACTTAATCTGGAACACTCGATTTCAAACTCCATTTCAACAGTATCTACATACTACATACTAACAAATTATTATTAAACACCTCTAAAACAGACTGTATACTATTTAAAATTGTCCACAAAAATATTGCAATTCAGGACTATGTTCAGATAGAAAACGATAGATTATATTTTTCGACCAGTACAAAACTGTTAGGAATCTGTATAGATGACAAACTAAATTATGAGACATATTGAATTTCTCGCAAAAAAACTAGTAAGTAAATGTTATGGCATTAGATTTTTGAAAAGTCACTTGAATTTCGATGCACTGAAGACTGCATACAGTGTCTTTCAAAAGTATCGGAACGGTCTCCTATTTCAGAAACGGCCGTGACAAAATTTACGAAAATTTCGACAGGGTGGTTTTTGATAATGCCCGATTCAATGGTGATATCGGCAATGTTGCCAAATCAACATTTTTTCAGATATTGAGGGTAACTCAATTTTTTCAAATGAAACACCCTATTTATATTCATTGTAATCAATTTAGCGACGCCTCATTACTTATGTATCCAAATATCAGATTTTAAATTAATGCAGTTTTCGAAATATGACAACATGGCTTTTTAGTTCAAAAGTCTGACAACGTTCCAATATTTTCAATACGGTTCAAGAAAAATTCGTGAAATTTTATACAAGATGGTTTTTGATGATGCCCGATTCAATGGTGATACTGGCAATGTTGCAAAATCAAAAGTTTTTCAGATATTGAGGGTAGCTCAATTTTTCCAAATGGAAAACCTTATTTATTTTCATTGCAATCAATTCAGCGCCCCGTCGTTACTTATGTCTCCAAATACCAGATTGTGAATTAATGTGGTTTTTGAAATATGAGAACATGGTTCGTTGAAATGTCTGCGAACGGTTACATTTTTTCAAAAGGCTCTAGAAAATATCATGAAATTTCATACAAAATGGTTTTTGTCAAAACAACTTTTTAATAATTGAATTCTCTTCTAATAGAGTTTTGAACCAAATAACAGAAACTGAAAACTATCTGATCAAGTGGTCAAAATGTTTGCCATCATTTGCTAAACAATAGTCCAAGAGGTCATAAAATTCCCTCAAGGTATTACTTAGCATTTGAGGCGTGATTAAAAGAGCTGCCTGACATATTATATTTTTTAAGATTTATAAATTTGCTGGTTGCTTAAACTACATCAATTTAAAATCTGATATTTGGAGACATAAGTAATGAAGTGTCACTGAATTAATTGCAATGAAAACAAATAGGGTGTTCCATATGAAAAAATTGAGTTATCCTCAATATATGAAAAACTGTTAGTCTGGCAACATTGCCGATATCACCATTGAATTGGGCATCATCAAAAACCAGGATGTATGAAATTTCACGAATTTTTCTTGAACCGTATTGAAAATATTGGAACGTTCCCAGACTTTTGAACGAAAAATCCATGTTGTCATATTTCGAAAACTGCATTAATTCAAAATCTGATATATTTGGAGACATAAGTAATGAGTGTTCCATTTGAAAAAGTTGAGTTACCCTCAATATCTCAAAAACTGTTGATTTAGCAACATTGAAGATATCACCATTGAATCGGGCATCATCAAAAACCACCCTGTCGAAATTTTCATAAATTTTCTCTGAGCCGTTTCTGAAATATGAGACCGTTCCGATACTTTTGAAAGACACTGTATTATGGGACTGTTTATCCTTTTCTGAAATATGGAATATTAGTATAGGGAGGAAGTACACAACTAGAACGTATTTTCATCATGCAGAAACGTATCTTGAAGACCATGTTGAATATGAAATACACAGACTCTTGTCGTGGTACCTTCAAATTCAACAAAATGCTTACTATATATGTCATTTATATATATGCTTGTATACTTTTTGTATATGATAATAAAGCAAACTTTGAAGAAAACACATACAGACATGAATATTCTACGAGTCAGAAAACCAATTTTATTGTTCCTAAGCATAGACTTACAAATACAGAGAAAGGGTCACATTATGCATCCATTAAATTTTATAACAATTTACCCTTGACTATTAAAAAATATCGCACAAGACAAAATTTTAAAAACATATTTTTGATCTGTTGAAAGAATTCCTGGACAAGTAACTTTATTTGCTATTTGTATAGTTTCAATCCAATTTTTTTTCTTTTGTTCTTACCAATGAACCAAAGAACCAATGACTGTGATATATATTTTATAATTATTGTAATTAGGTATTTTAGTTATATTAAGAGACATTTGTATTTTGTGTTTGTATTATCTATAATGTTATGTAAACTATTAATGATTTCATATGACTTGAGTTTTTCAACTGTTTAAATTGAAAGCTTTAAATAAATATATCTATCTATCTATCTTAAAATTTTAGGAGCTTTTGTAATAATACCACTCTGTCGATAAATATCATATTGACCAACAAACTGTTAGGGAACAATATTCACGTATGACATTCAATAATTCGTGCGAAACCATTTCTTTGAAACAAAATCGACACTCCCAACGAACAAAGACGTAACTCATTTTTCAACATATTTCAGGAGAGCCAAAATACTGAAATTTTGTTTCAATATTTAAATCGAAATAAAAATTTTTTCAAGAAGATTTCTTGGTAACTAGTTGGTCTAGAGATACGGCTTTTTTATCGCCAGCATCAGTTTTTTAAGCTGAATACGCCTACACCTATAACTGAAAATATCTGTAACTTTAGTTACGGCTTTCTTCGTTGGGGGTATCGAAATAATAAACGATCTTCTGATGTTCCAGAAAAATTTCAATTTTGATCATATTGACACCAATTTGCACTAAAGTAATGAAAAAAAATGTGAAGATATTGTGTCAATTATGATAAAACTTTAACATCAATAACTTCAGATAACAGATTAAGGATTTACAAAACCACGACAATTGTTCAAATAAAAATATTCCAAGTATTGCAATATGAAATAACAACAAAAATAAACGTTCTCTTCAAAAAATGTTTCTCATGAAACCGCAAACACGAGTTTCCCTCCATTACATCCCCGTATTCGAAATACTTGCTCCTTCCTGTCAGCTTTCACTGAAACAATTTATCTCTTTTAGAAACAGACACCTGAAGGCCAGAAGAACGATTGGTCGGCAACATCTGAGAACTTCACGTAGATATGCACAAATCTATAATCTATGGACGAGTAAAAGCTTTCTGCAAATGAATAGGGAAGAAAGCGATTACGATTGTTATGGCTAGTCATTGTTAAAAACGCCGAAGTCAGTCGAAAATTTCCTTCCCGATAATTGATTTCGTTGTTCAGGGGAGTCGAAAGTGCATGCACATTTTCAAGCAGTGAATAATCGAGAGATTTTTCGATAAAGTCAACTGATGGTGTTTTCTATCTGCAGGAATTTATTTAGCTGGTACTGGTAGAAGAATAATTTCAATAAGAACCATGATATATAATGTCTATATACAGCAAATACAGTGTATGGTTGAAGAAAGGAACACATCCAATAAATATATCAATTATATTTAATTTTCCCACTTATACAATTATTGATATTAATCATAAATCCAAAATAAGTCTGAAAGAATGGTTTACAAAAAAGTTGATGAGTGACTTTGTAAGGCGTCAAGATTTAAAAAAGTAAATTAATGAATAATTTCAATAATGTTGGAATCCCGACTTTAATCTCATCTTCATTCTCCGGATCCCAAATTTAAACTGAGAACTTCAAGTCGATTGTCGGAAAACAAAATGTTTTGTATATGTTCAGATACAAGGTTTAGCATACAAAATTAATAAAACGTCAAATCTTCCCTCGCACGATCAAATTTTCAAAAGTGTTTATTTTCGATATTTTAACAAATAGCAAACTTTCCTTGAAGCAGATTCCGAATAATACAACAAAAATAAAATTCGGTGACGAATTGACAAAATTTCAGAAGATTTCCAGTCGAAAGAATTCACCTATTCACAAAATCAGCATTTTCTAAGTGAAATGGCGTTCTAATTCAAAAATAAGAACTCATTTCGCATTTTTTCAAAGATTCCAAAACAATTGAAACAAGTAGCAATATTCGAAGGAAACTGAATATTCGAAAATTTTTATATTCATTTTTCAAACAATTGAAATTCACTCAGCTGCATCCGAATTAAAAAAAAATGGAAGGAAATTAACCCTCTCAACCAGATGAACTTTCCAACTTGCGAACGGTTAAAGATAGATCAATTCTGCGAACGCCAATCGATTCAGAATGATAGAATTAGTATACGATGTATTAAAAAATACAAAATTATCAGATTCACGAGCAAAATTTCATGCTGATTCCGAGAATATATGATGCTCAAATGCAAGGTTCAGCATAAAAAAGGAACAAAACGTCAAAAATTCCTTCGCGCTTATCAACAAAATCTGGTAGATCTATAAATAAATTCTCAACTGTAAAATCACAATCCACTCCCACGAAACTATTTGCAATTATCTTAGTTCAGGGTATTTCTGATTCACAAAAACACAGAAAAAAAGATAAAGAATGAAAGAATAGAATTGAGTTAAACATTTTCATCAACAAAACTCAAATTCAAATATAATTAAAGCAACAAAAAGTTCTTATGAATTTGTTTATTATTTTTGGACAATGTGATGAAGTTATCAGCAGGATATGTATATCATTAAGCCTCAAGAAATGTATGCAAGTTTGGATAAACTTAAAAAAAGCACCAAGAAACTTAAAAGTGGAAATATTTATTTGAATAATTATAAAAAACTAAAACAACCATGTAGAATATTTCAAAATATGTTCGAATCGCTGGCCGTTCACTTCCAAGCACTCCAAAATGAAGATGTTGATTGCTTTTGTCGTGGCAGATTTGATTTCATTGGAATCCAAATTTAGAAAATGTTTGGGTAATCCTTTCTAACAATTCATCTCTCGAACACACGGTTGTTTCGTAAACTTTTTCTTTAAACATATCCCACAAATAAAAATCTAATGGATTAAGATCGGGTGATCTCGCTGGCCAATTCCATGGTCCCAAGCGCCTTATCCATCTATCGTCAAAAAGTCTTTCCAGTTCTGCGCTCATTTCTCTTGTACAATGTACAGGAGCTTCGTCTACATGGTACCAACAGTTTTGCTATTCTTCGAGTGGCAGATTATCGACGAAGCTCTCTACAGTATTCCCAAAATATTCTGGTTGTTAATGATTCCCCGTATATCACGTACCTTAATTTGTTGTCCGTTAACATGCAGAAGATATTAAAACTATTTTTTTTATCATTTCTGACGTGAAGATTTTCACTGGAACAATAATGAAAACTTTTTCAAATGAAAATCTCTTCTCTCCATCAAAGTAATTTTATTAAAAAAAATTAATCTTCTTGAAAGCCTATCAACAACATTTCACAAAATTCAACTCTCTGTTGAGGGTTTTGAGGCTCATTGCTTGAATTTTGGTGAATTTATAATCATGTATTTTATGTCTTCGCAAGATTCTTTAAACCGATGAATATTTCATACCCAAATCTTCTTCAGCACTTCTTATCGATGACTCGGGAAATGCTCGAAAATATGCTAAGACATTAATCCGGTTGTCTTCAGAAGTAACGAGTCGAGGAAAGTTTCTTGGTGCTCTGGTTGGATGGAAGAGCAAGATCTGGCTGTACTTTTCATAGCACGGTCAGAAATTGAATCCTGCCATTTAATAGGATGTGTTATTTAACTGTAATCTATAAATTACTTTTTGAATTTGTTTTCTCCTGTCAATAAAATCTATTATTATTATTATTAAAATGCATTTCATTGTTCTGAATTCGTATACATTTCTTGAGGTTCATCGCCGATAGATTCGGATATACATTCCATTGAACTTTCTACATGTTCTGCTGATAATTTCATCACACTGTCCAAAAATAATAAACAAATCCATAAGAATTTCGTTTGAATAGTTTTTTTCCATCCTTTTGAAGGTATTTGCAACTTCTGAAGTGACGAAAATGTCGATATTATTAGAACAATGTCACAACGTTACTGTCAAATAGTAACCATGGCCTGCTAACCAAATTCCGAGTGGGAATACCATTCAGAATGGACATTTTCACTAAAAATTGCTCATAAGTCCGAAACTTGACTAGTTAGAATTTTCAATAATTTACAGAGTGTTCCATTTGAAATAATCAACTTTTAGTAACTTTTTCTAGCAAACGAAAAACTGTATTATTTTACCACCTTGTATTGAAGTGAGGGAGATTTGGCTGAAATGTGGGTAGCCTCCGAGTATCACCTAACTCCAAATCAAATGTCGATACCATAGTATTTCTTAACTCAAAGATATCAGCATTTTTATAGTTCATGATTTCCGAAGAAAAATACTAAAATCAATTTTTATTTCTAATGAGGTAACAGCTAGGTATAGGGAAATATCAAGAAAAGTTGACGGGCAATTGTTGGAAATTCCAAAAAAATTATATTTTATACAGGGTGTTCCATTTGAAAAATCAAAGTTTTCGGAGGTCGTATGGGGCTGTTGAATTATTTCTGTACGACGTTTGCCGTCAATCCTATAGTATAGGAAAATATGCGTCAGACTGGATTATCTATTATCAAATTTCATTTTGAAATTTAATGCCTTTCGTCAAGTACTCCCAGTTCCAGAAATATTCAAATATTTTTTATGATTTAAGTGGTCCAATATAATAGATACCAATTTCCATATCTTTCCTTCAATCTCTTTTTTCCCACGATATCATCCAAAAATAGAAGTTTTTTATTTTAGTCGAAATCAAAAGTTAAAAACCTCATTCTAAATATTGAAGCACCATTTGGCATTTCAAAAATACCTGACAATCCCGGCAAACCACTCTCGATGTCAATAATCGATTGAAGTCAATAGTGAATGAATGTTTTACTGAATGATCTTTCTCGTAACCGCCAAAACTTTTCCCCGGATTACTCCTTCCCACAAACACTAATTATAAAGGATATCTCCGATTGAAATTTGAATGACTGAAGGATCGACCTCAGGTAACATCGGCTTACATTATGTATTAATTCGGAGGCAGGAATTTGGCACACTCCGGGTAGAAACAAGGTGTCTATAGAATGACCACGGTCCGGAAGGGCCCTCTTGAGGTTTTACAGCTGATTATCACTAGGTGTAAATGAGGTTGTATCCCGGGAGACACCTTTTGCTAATTATACTCCGGCGATTAGTGATCATACTTCCGGAAAATATGCAGTGCGGTACAAAGAAAGTTTCACTTGCCGCAAGATCTTAATGGAATATGTTGGTGGAAGGCATGAAAAGCTGTAGAAGGCCAAACAAACATTGTCACAAAGTTCTTGTGTGTTTGTTTCGTAACTTGAAAGAGGACGAATGAGAGAAACCATAGAACATTGAAAAGACCAGAGGCGAGGAGAACCCAAAGTATTCTAAGAGTACACTCGTTTTTTTTTCTGGAAGCTGATTTTATGAACGTCATTCTGAAATACGACTAATTTAGAACAAAACAGAGCAATTCAAAATTGCTGTCAACTATACTTTGAATGCTTTTTTGGCTTCCATCCTGAAATTTTCATTTTATCTATCAATTTATTTTTGTTCAATTTGCTCTTTTCAAATAGTGTATCGGAATTGAACACCTCGTCAAGAAACTTCGATACACCACCCCCAACGTTTTTTTAAACTTTTCTCTTGAATTTACAGCTCTTTCTAAATCTCATATGTATTATGAAGTAGTGATAACCAGTAAAATTAATCAAATTGTTCATTTTTCAATTGTTTTTTCCAATAACCAATAATTTGACTGAATGAAATGAATAACTACGTAGAAAATAATTGCATCAGATTTTTGTGACGTAAGGTAATATGTAAATAACACATTTTATATCTTGCCGCGCAAAAATACCTTTGTTTTGTATAGGCACCAACTGATTACTATTTATTTAAATGATTACAGGGCGTTTGTCACTCAATTTTGGGCAATCTAACTCTTCGATTTTGTTTGACCAAGTTTCAGATCAATTGAATTATGGTTAGTTTGGTCAAAATTCACGGTCTCCCATCCCAAATTTGAATGATATCGAGCAATTATATCAAACAATTATCACAAAACTCGTTCCCCATCTTAAAACCGTAATTTTTATTTCATGAGTTTTGAATAGAAACCTCTTAATCTCCGACTCTTAAAACTCTCAAATACCTACTAATTTTCAATAGGATCGTACTATAATCACAGAATTCGTCCACCATATATTGTAGCCACCAACTTCAAAAACTCCCCTGCAATCTTGGAGCCACCTTGAATTAATGAAATTTTAGAAAAATATCGTAATCCCCGATCTCCAAAACTCCCCCATACAAATTCTGAAAATAATCGGATCATAATTAATCGGACTTTAATCACAAAACTTGTCCGACATATTGGAGCCGCCAGTTTGTTTTTTTTTCTCTTACAAATTTGAGATTATATAAAGCATTGATACCGGAACCACCCAAATATCAAATTAATCGGACAAAGGGAATATTTAGGTTAAAATTCAGTAGTAAGATTTTACCCGAATATGCAGAATAGATTAACAGACAAGTTGAATAAAAAGTGGATGTAAAAGTAAGAGATAAAATACTGTTTTCCCGTTTTCGTACTTCGTATAATAGTGTAATACCTGAATCACCAACTGTGGTTAAGACATATGAAACGGTAAACTATGAAAAATTACAGGAAATAAAATGGTGTACTGGTCTATCAAGTGAGAAAATTTGTTTGAAATTTTAGAGCAATCTTGATGATTTATGATTTTTTTTCGTCAACTACCGAAGAAACGCCACTGAATCTAACACTCTTTATTTAGGAGTAAAGTATATTGGAAAAAACTGTTGAGAGCAGATGTCGAAAATGGATTAATATACGGTGTGTTTTATTTAAATAATGTATTGAAGATGGCGTTCAGCCGCCATTTTAATACTTTCAGATGTGATTTCCTCATGAAAGGTAATTTCGTTGTTATATACCAGGTGGTTCAAAAATTAGTCGAGGGTAAACGGATTTTGGACGGGCACTGTTAATGTCTAGTTCTCTTTTGACAACCGTACTATGAATAATTACTTTCAGATTTTGTGGAAGAATATAATATAATCTTGGATCAAGATTCAAGGATGTTTTCCGCATAATTGCGTTTTCATTTCTGTATCTCGTTTAATAGTAGTGTTCTGTGTTCTGTTTTATTGGTTGTAATTCAGATTTTCCACAGAGTTGAAAAGAGTGGTTTAAAGGAAATAGAGTTGTCGTAAGTCAAATTTCTTGTTATTTTATAGAGTTGCTCTGTTGAATACTTTTTGGGTTTTTGATACATTGCTTTCAATATGAACCTTTGCGCTGTTTCAAGAACTGATATATGACTTCGTAGTGCATTACCACGTATTTTTTATGGATATTCCTCTTCAGATTGACATCTTCATATATCCCAAGTTATTTTATACTCAAAACAATGATATGGTAATTGGTTGTTGGTTTCTTCTTACTATGGATAGTTAATCGAATCTAATTAGGTATTTCAAGTGGGAAGTGAAAGGGAAATAGTGAGTCTTGCTCACATTCATACAGTAATAAATCAATCAATCAATTGATCAATCAGCAATCATCCATAAGCATGCTTATTCTTCATGATGAACCCACACGGATCCGTCTTTTTCAAAAATAAAAATTATTCACTAAATTATTATGAGCTGTTTTTCTAGTAGGTAATTCTAGAATTTCAACCATGAAATAGTGAACGCCCAACAAATTCCTAAAACCTCCCCAAAACGCAAAAATAATATCAAATGTATACGTTCATTTTTCCACCTTTTGCAACAAAAATAAACCGATTAAATAAACTCGAAAGAACGATCTCCCTATATTGACCGCAGAGAGAAGGGTAGTGAGTGCATCCTCCATATTGTATGCACAAGCTACTTGTTTTGGAAGTCAAATATTAAACCAAGAAAAGTTCTACCTAATTACTAAACCAAATACCAGGTCCGTTGGGGAGGAAAAACGTCGAATCATTCTACCCTGAAACTAATAGAATTCAGCATCTTGAATTAGGTAATGCTCTAACTGAAAATTGTTTTTTATCTGTTTGTGTGAATTGAGCGAACTGATTAACAATTTTCTGAGTTCAGCAAGGAAAGCAGATAAATGCTTTTTTTCAACAGGTATGTGATGCATTTAGTTTTACACAGCCAAGATTTGAATGATTGCAGTTTGTCCTGAAGTAATATTGTTCCTCTCATCAATGAGAAACAAAATAAATACGTTAAAGCCATTGGTGATGAAAGTGCATAATTAGTCATACATATATTCGGGTGTGCAACAAATTTCATGTACGTAATAATAATAATAATTAGAAATGTTTTTATTAATAAGTTCATGCATATATAGTTACCCAGTACAAGTCTTATCAAAAGGTAGAATTCATTTTTCATTCATGTTCGAGACATGGACAAAACTTGCTCTTCTGCTAATAATAAGTACATGACTCCAAATTGAAAAATAATGGTTATTGAGTCAGGGTAAAAAAAAATAACGAATTGTATCTGAATAGTACATGAGATATCATATATTTATCTAATTAATTGAAGGGTTTCAAAAAAGAGCCTCTGAATTGAGAAGTTTTATGTTCAGGTGATGTGGTAAGCTGATTTATGAATCGAAGGTTGAGGTTGTGTACGTCTGTCCTGTAACTGATTTTTCTATAAAGATAACTTGGTTTCTTGTCATTAATTATTTTATGAAATAAGAATGGATCCAAGTACAAATGGAAAAAAGTTTCTTCAATTCTAGGAACTTCCACCATACTATTTTTTATTTTACTGATGAATATTATTTTATTTGTTCTGATTATGAAAAATAGTGGTTCTGCGATGTCAGGATTATGCGCAGTTGAATGAACGTGAACGAATTTGAACCTTAAGTGCATTCTTCTGATCAAGTGCGCACGATCATGACTTCCCAGAACCACTATTTTTCATAATCAGAACAAAGCTATTCAGTAACAATTGAGAAAAGCATAATTCCAATGAATTTCATATGTTTCCTTATTCTACTTATTCCTAAACAGATGAATCTTATCGGTAATAATACAATAGAAGACGAGAAATGTTTTTTAATAATTCCGTAATTTCTAATGAAAGTTCAATGAAAGGTATTTAGAGGATAGATTATGTTCATTAACATGGGTGGACTTGTCCAGCATAAAATAACTCCCTCCTCAGTAATTTCAATAGATTTTTTTTATATTGGCAAATTTATTTTAATTCCTTAGCAATATTACGAAAAAAGTGCTTCTTGTCGTAAAGTCGTAATAATCAATTCCAGGAAAAAATTATTTTCATCAGTAAATAACGAGTAATGCAATCAGTTCAAATAAGCAACTTTGAACACATAAATAAGTAAATATTCGGAATATTTCATAAAATCTGATGGTATTCCCAAACTTAACAATGAATTCAATGAACATTTTACCTCAATTGGGTTAAATTTGTCCGTTTGATATCTTTCCTCCCTAGTTATATTCAAATCCTAGGTTATGTAAAAGGATTCAAAAACGTTATATAAAGATACAGAAGATACTGTCTAGAAACAACTCGCTGGAACCCCCGGTATATTTCTTGAAATTGCTCTACATAAATTTTTTTCAGAGAGATACTCTTGCTCCTATCAATGGGTTAATTAATGCCGACTTAAGTCGCTTCATGTCTATCTTAGGCCCATCAGTATTCTCCCAACACTTTCGAAGGCATTTGAGAAAATACTCAAAGAACAAACATCCGACTTTGTCATCAGTCAAAACATAATCTCAACATCTCAATCTGGATTTCGCCCTGGCCATAGTACAACTACTGCACTCTTGAATATCACTGATGACTTGTTTCGGTCTATAGATAGAGGTGAATTATCGTGTCTTGTATTGCTTGACTATACCAAAGCTTTCGATACCATAGGTCACGATGTTCTCTGTAAAAATCTTAGCTACATTGGATTTCATCAGAGTTCAGTGGCCCTCATCAAAAGTTTTCTTTCGTTCCGGACACAGTCAATATGACTTGATGCTGAAACTTCAGGTACACTACCTGTTGAGTTTGGAGTACCTCAAGGGTCAGTCCTTGGGCCATTACTGTTTTCGATATACATTTGTGACTTTCATGAGACAATGAAGTACTGTAATATTCATCACTATGCTGATGATACCCAATTATACGTCAACTTTGACATTAACAACGTCAATTTAACATCAGCACACGTGAATGAGGATTTGGACTCTCTGTTCAATCTCTCAACTGCCCATAACCTGAAGATCAATCCCCGTAAGTCTCATGCTATGAGTATCGGCAATAAATCTAAACGAGTAATGGCCGAGGCGAATTTTTTGCTTTATCTCTCCGACGAACAAATTCCTTCTGTCAACGAATGTAAAAACCTGGGTGTCTGGTTTGATCAGTAATTACAATTCACTAAGCATATTAGTCACTTATGTCAGAGTTCCTTCAATGTGCTGAGGCAGCTGTGTACCCCTCCAGGGATATCTTACCAACCTCGAAACTCAAACTGAACATCTGTCAATCCTTGATCATCTCCAAGCTCTCATATTCCGATGTCGTCTATTGGTACTATTGCAGAGTGACGCCTCAAGATTGCAGAAAATTCAAAATTCCTGCATTCGTTTTGCTTACGGTATTCGGAAGTATGATCACATCAGTGGAAAGTTCAGGGAATCCGGTTGGCTGAGATTGGAAAAATTGAGGAAACTTCATTTGCTAACATTAACACATAAAATAGTAACAACCTTTACACCGGTATACCTAGCTGCCAAACTGATCACCTTCCTCAATTACAACACTGCAAGAACACGAAACGTAAACACTATGGTAATTCCTAAATTCAAAACAAATTTATATAAACGAAGTTTTTCATACGCAGCTCCCAAATGTTACAACTCGTTACCAATTCATTTTCTGAACCATAGCATAATCAATTTTTAAAAGAAACTGAGAGAACTACTGTGTAACTAAATGCTCATATTAGATTTTCTCCTGACAATGCTTGTTCAATTGATCTATTCTTTCCTCCTATATGGTATTTGTATTTGTTGTTCACTTCTATACAATTCAAACTTTTTTGTTTCTTTTTCAAGGGTTAAGTTGTAAAACAGCTTCAGCTGACACTTCGCCCATTCATCTATGTTACACAACATAATTATGTATGAATTTATATTTTTTTGCAAGATGAATAAAGACGATTTTTAATTATTATTATTATCACTAGGGCGTAAACGTAATTTGATAAACGGCTGATCACCCTACCCTGCTCAATGTTGAAGATTTTAGGAAGTTATTTACTTACCAAGCCTATCATGTGAAAAGTGACAAGAGCTGCCATAGAAAATATTAATCTGTGTTCATATATAATTAAACTAATTCAGAACTTTGAGCCTCCCTGTATTACAAGCAGTTTATGTTAACCGAAGACAACTTGATACATGGTGGGCTATCACAAACGTACCGGAAAGATCTAGGAAAGACTAGGAAAGATCTTGTCGAAAGAAACCTGAAACATGTCATGTTTGTTTGTGAGGAGGACAATTCTGACGAAAAATTGTACCCTTAAACTTTGGCCAAAAATTTTCTGTACTTTACTCCTTATACACTGCTGCCTCATTTTTGTCATTCAGTATCTACACTTGTTGTCAAGATATGTAGGAAGTATTGAAATGTCATTAATATATTCGATTCCATTATAACGGTATTATCAAAAACGGTGGAGAATACTTCCATTTTCAACAAGATGAAGCATGACCTCACTATGCAGTGGTGGGTAAAAACTTCCTGGATAAACGATATAAGTACCAATCATTAGATAGGACGACGAGGACCTATTGAGTGGCCAGCTAGATCACCAGACCTCAACCCGTTTTTTTTATTGGAACATCTCAAAAGCAAAGTTTTTACCACTCTGCCAGAGTCACCATAGAGGATCTATGTGGTAGAATTGTAAACGGGTGCGGCAGATCAACTCCAAAAGTATTGGAAAACGTTCACAATGATTTTGAAAGTAAACTTTATCATTGTATCGAAGGTTGGGAGGTTCAATTCAAGCGATTAAAAAATTGAATTTCGATAAGAACTGGTTAGATATTGTTCATTCAAATTGAACCTGTTACAACGCACTCTCAATAACCATTCATTCGATTCAAAGAAAAACAGAAAAGTTTGGATAAAGAATGAGGAGAGCTCCAAGATGATCACTCGACCCATGTTCCCTATGATGATTCGCAAGGGGGTATCCAACTTCATCAGGGGGATGTAGTTGCGTGACTAAATCCATCACTAAACTTAAAATCGACCAGTAAATCCGGCTGGAAAGTTCTCGTTTGGCCACCCTGTCTATAGGGAATCAAAAACCCATTTCAATGGGGTATCACTTGATTCTCATTACTTTTGGAAACATTTTGGGGGATGACACCCCCTTCCCCCACACCGCTTAGGAGGTAAAGTTTGGGCTTTCTAGATTTTCCGATAAGATGTTTTCCTACCCATCAAACCTTCTGTTTTGTTTCGATACTATACTTATATCAACGGACTACAGCTATCTGAATACATTTTAACTACAATTTAACTACAGAAGATATTGATCAAAAACCTAAATTCTAATGTTCTCAAAAACTACGTTCTGTTCCTTTTTACAAGCTTTTTTCGGGGCGCTTTTCTATTTTAACCCAATTTCTTCATTTCACTTGTGAGCAGGAAGAGGAATTGTATTTAATAACGTCATTATCTCTCCCCTATTTTTCCTTATTGCGTTAGCGGTTACGAAGGACGAATTATTCTCCATTGTGAATAAGAATAGAGAACGACGTTTCAGATGTTTTATTCGGGTTTTCTATGAGTACGTAACAAAAAAAGGCATTAAGTGGCAGCGGAATAATGGTAGGATACTTTTGACTACTCGTGAAAACAACATTGTATCCGGAAAATCAACATTTTCCCAATTATTAATTCATTGAGATGATATTGAATTCCTTAGTGACTTGCATGAAAAGGGGATTTGTATCAATTTATTTTATGGCTGCCTGTTACTTTGGCGCAAATTCGGCAAAACTTGATTATTTCATTCACACATAGCAGTAGATAGGTACCTATAAAATTTTAAGATTGAAGTCACATAATGTGTGATATGAACAGCTATTTGGGTAAACAAAGTGTCAATAATTGCATTTTCAATTCTAAATGATCAGTTATTATTGCATAATTATTTATTTTCTTGTTAATTACAGGGTGTCGAGATATGCGAATGAAATTAGGCGGGTTTAAGAGGTAGTTATTGTGCATTTTTTGATAAACAATTGATAATTTTATGTTCGTTATTGGCGCGCATGCGAGTAATAATCTCAATTAAAAAAAATGGTACGCCACTGTGATATTTCAAACAAAAAAAATATTTTTGAGTTTCTCATTTTTTCGTATGGGGCGCCGTTTTTATACAAAAAATGCAGCAATGATGAAAATAAAATTCTTGATTGCATGTCAAAAAATGCGTAATAACTCCCATTTAGAAACCCCCAAATTGCATTTGCATATCTCGACCGGGTTTTAGAACAATAAATAAATAGTCAGTTTTCAAGAAAAACTTCAACACCCCGAGGCATTCACGGACAAAAGTTATATAGCAAACTGTCATTATTTTTCCATGCAGAATCACCCTCTGAAGTTTGTCGCATTTATACACAAACACTCTGTATGTATAAATGTTCAAAATATGAACGATCTTAGGCTGTTCTTGAAATAATCTTTCTCAATATCTTTTGACTACGAGGGAGTATTAATTTTTTAAATTTTTCTCGGGTCACTTGTATTTTGAGACAATTTAATTCGACCATATGAATATTAATAACCAAAGAATATTAAGATTATTATGTTCATATTAATATGTTAAAATACAAGGTGCTCCCGATAAAATTATAAAAAAAATCCCGCACGTGAATGTTTGTTCAAGAGCAAACGGATCGGGATGCGTTTTTTTGCATTCGAATCGTTAGCTCATGTAGAAACGTTGTATTTTGTTTTCCAGATTTCATCAAAAATGTATTTGTGCATCAAAAAGTGCATTCTTTCAACTGCATAATTTCAAGTGATGGGAAAAAATTCATATATGCCACAAAAAACACAGAAAATTTCCAAAATTTTGCATCTAGGGGTTTCTCAGGTCGCGGAATCTGAATGCCATGTCCAAATTAGCCCTCTGTATACCTGGTGGTCAGGACGGTATTAGGAACGTAATCACCTGGAGGTCCTGCTTAACTTGCGATAAATCGAGAGAAAATCTTGCCCCGGGGGTTTTGTAGGCCTGGTGCACTGGACAACTTGAATAGTAACGTCATCTCCTGGAGTTTTGATAGTACAACTCACCGAATCGCTGGAAACTCGTCGTCCGGTTGCGGTTCGATCTTCACGAATTTGGCATCGGTGTCCTGCTCCGGAGGACCTGGTGCACTGGACGACCTGACTAGTAACTTCATCCCCTGGAGTTTTGATGGAACAACTCACCGAATCGTTGGAAAAGCTAAGTATTCCATTAGAAGATATCTTAGTACGTCGATCTTTTTCTGGACAATTTTCATCAGGGATGGCCTGAATCTAACAAATTGGGGTTTGAAAATTGTCGAAGGACGTTTAGTGCCCACAAGAATGACCCAGCGTGCGGGTCCAGATAACATCTTGAAACTTGTTTTCTGCAGATGTAACGGCGATTGCGGGCCTACCTCTTTGTGCAGCTGCAGGCAGAATTCACTACCATGCAGCATCGCATATAGAGTTTTTTCTGGTACGAACTGTACCAACGTATGGGCACCAGGTCCTCCGGGGCAGGTCACCGATGTCAAATTCGTGACGAGTGGCCTACAAAACCCCCGGGGCACGAGTTTCTCTTGATTTATCACAAGTTAAGCAAGAACTCCAGGGGATGACGTTCCTAATGCTGTCCTGACCTCCACGTGTACAGAAGGCTAATTTGGACATGGTATTCAAATTCCGCGACCTGAGCAACCCCCCCTGGTACAAAATTTCGTACAGTTCGGGTTTTTTTGTGGCAGATATGATTTTTTTCCCATCACTTGAAATTATGCATTGAAAGAATACACTTTTTGATGCACCAATTTTTTTCATAAAATCTGGAAAAAAAATACAAAGTTTTTACATGACTAACGATTCGAATGCAAAAATCCGCATCTCGATCGTTTTGTCTGCGCAAATTTCTTGGGTTTTGTGCCAAATTCCCTCGCCTACTACATAACATTTTTCAATGCGCTTGTAGAAAACTTGATTTTTGCACTCGTCTGCGAAGCGTAGTTAGAGTAACGGCAGTCGCATGCGAGAATGGTACTCTTTCGGTACTTGTTACCTAAACCACCAATAGCTGATCCCAGAGTAGATTTAATCAATTGTTTTCTATTATAAATTTTCTGAAAGTTGAAATACTTCAAAGTTTAAAAACTTCAAAGTTTAAAAAACCAAAAAGTTACTCCATATCTAGGGAGTTCGTAAAAAGTTTGATTTAGGCTGTTTTGAACAGATAACTGATAGTTCGAACGGATACAAACAAGTTTTGATAAAACTTAGTTATATTCCCTCTGTTGCTGATCTGAAATGGAATGACAAAGACTAGAAACTTAGACATTTTATATTTTTTTTTAATTCTGCCATACATCCAACCGAAGCGATCGAATCATCCACATTCCCTTCCAGCTATTTCTTCCGAGAATTGAATTGTATATTTCGAAAGATGTATTATGACAGTTCAAGTAAAACTACCGAATATCCAGCCGAATGTATCAAATTTATAGCGTTTGATTCTTGGTAAAGAACCTCACAAAAACCGCATCCTTCATAAACCAAAACAAAAACTCGTAAAAATGTCGAAATTGTACTCTCTAGTCCTGTCTACATATTTGAGGAATTCAATTCGAAACTTGTGATTATAAAATCGGACTCGATTTAATAATTTTTAATTGGCAAATCCGTCTTTGATCCGATACCGTCTATCAATTTTAATTATGTGTGAACATTTGATTTTATTGCTAATGATTCGAATAGCCCCAGAACACAATGTATTCAAGATAGGTTTTCGTCAGGAGTGTTTTTTTCATCTTTCACTACTGGATTTACTTTAAATGAAAATTGTTGTTTCTACTTTTTGTTTGAAAAGGCAATTTCAATAATTTTTTCCAAAGCGAAACAATAGAATAGTCAGCTAGATCTCTTGACCTAACGCCGATTGAATTTCATAGAGCCAACTTCACTCTGGAGCTCATTTTAATATAATAATAATGATAACGTTTATTCAAGGATAAAAAATACAAAATTCCAATAAGTACAAAACTACCGAAAAATTAGGAATAGATTTTTGTTTTCATTGAGTGACACCGCAGGCGTCCAATACCCCATTTTCCAAGAGATTCAGAGACGATGAAATGTTCTGTGCGATTCAGTAATGTCTTGGGTATTTGTTAGGAAGTATATGAGAGACATTTCATCATTTTGATCTGCATTCAGAATTGTTTTATTCCGTCACATCAACAAACAATATACTATTCCTCAAAAATCAAACACACAGAGTGCATAAAAGTTTTCTTTTTCTTTAAGAAACAGATATTGCTATTGCTATAAAAAAATTAATAAGTCCAAGAAGTTTTTCTTTTATGTCCATGAAACTAATTTTTTCTTATCTCTACATAATCATGTGGAAGAGAAATTGAAGGACCATTTTACACTGATTGAATCTCATTTATTCAAAGATGTTCTCAATTGTGTATTTATATTATTGTAATAAAAATCAAGAGGATAAGTGGTATCTCCATTAAACAAACTATATTCGAGTATTTTCTAAATTTTATGTTATCTGACTAACTTTACTGGAGTACAAATAAATCAAGTCGCTTAAGTGCTTTGATTGATAATCACCTTGTTCTGTTTTGGGTGTCGTGTGAGTTCCGACAAAGTTGTAATTTTATTATTCCATCACGGTGACCAAAGATAATCAATCCTCTTGATGATAAGTGAAAGTCTATTATTATTATTATTGTCTATTAATGTTCATGCAACCAATTGTTTTCATTTCAGAATCGATTACAAAATAGAGTATAAACAGACCTTTCACTCACTTTGGAATACAGGAGAATAGTCCAATTCAGTTCGATAAGTACCTATATCAGATTAATATTCAATATTTGCTTTGAAATGAAAGTCATTCAGATACGGTAACTATGAATAAACAAGTTGTTAGTTTTATAAATTTCATAATCACAATTCTCAAGATGAAAAATTTCGACTTAAAAAAGAAGCAAAAGTGACGGGAGTGAAGCTAGCCACATCCACAAAATACACTGAGAAAAATATATAGAAGGATAAAATAAATCATTATCTATGTTAATACGCGTTGCTCATGTATTTTGATGGCAGGGAATTATTCTAGGGATCAAATTTAATAAGGGAGTTGTGATATTATAGTTTGTTAGGCCGTCCAGGGGGTGGAAAAGGGGTGGATATAGAAAATAAATCATTATCTATGGTAATACACGTTGTACATGATTTTTTAACACAGCAAATCAATCTAGGGTTCAAAGTTGATAAGATAGTTGCGATATTATAGTTTGTCAGGCCGTCCGAAGGGGTGGAAAAAGGGTGAATATAGAAAATAAATCATTATCTCTGTTAATACTCTTTGTACACGTATTTTGAACACAGGAATTCAATCTAGGGTTCAAAGTTGATAAGGTAGTTGTGAAATTATAGTTTGTCAGGCCGTCCGAAGGGGTGGAAAAGGGGTGGATATAGAAAATAAATCATTATCTATGGAAATAAGAGTTGTAAACGAATTTTTAACACGGAAAATCAATCTAGGGTTCAGAGTTGATGGGGTAGTTGTGAAATTATAGTTTGTCAGGCCGTCCAGGAGGTGGAAAAGGGGTGGATATAGAAAATAAATCATTATCTATGGAAATACGAGTTGTAAACGAATTTTGAACACGGAAAATCAATCTAGGGTTCAAAGTTGATAAGGTAGTTGCGAAATTATAGTTTGTCAGGCCGTCCGATGGGGTGTAAAAGGGGTGGATATAGAAAATAAATCATTATCTATGGTAATACAAGTTGTAATCAAATTTTGAACACGGAAATCAATCTAGGGTTCAAAGTTGATAAGGTAGTTGCGAAATTATAGTTTGTCAGGCCGTCCGGTGGGGTGGAAAAGGGGTGGATATAGAAAATAAATCATTATCTATGGAAATACGAGTTGTAAACGAATTTTTAACACGGAAAATCAATCTAGGGTTCAGAGTTGATGGGGTAGTTGTGAAATTATATTTTGTCAGGCCGTCCAGGAGGTGGAAACGGGGTGGATATAGAAAATAAATCATTATCTATGGAAATACGAGTTGTAAACGAATTTTGAACACGGAAAATCAATCTAGGGTTCAGAGTTGATGAGGTAGTTGTGAAATTATAGTTTGTCAGGCCGTCCGAAGGAGTGGAAAAGGGGTGGATATGGAAAATAAATCATTATCTATGGAAATACGAGTTGTAAACGAATTTTTAACACGGAAAATCAATCTAGGGTTCAGAGTTGATGGGGTAGTTGTGAAATTATAGTTTGTCAGGCCGTCCAGGAGGTGGAAAAGGGGTGGATATAGAAAATAAATCATTATCTATGGAAATATGAGTTGTAAACGAATTTTGAACACGGAAAATCAATCTAGGGTTCAGAGTTGATAAGGTAGTTGTGAAATTATAGTTTGTCAGGCCGTCCGAAGGGGTGGAAAAGGGGTGGATATAGAAAATAAATCATTATCTATGGAAATACGAGTTGTAAACGAATTTTGAACACGGAAAATCAATCTAGGGTTCAAAGTTGAAAAAAGAGTTGCGAAAGTATAATTTGTCAGGCCGTCCGAAGGGGTGGATAATACCCCCAATATTTAAAAAATTGCTGGTGGGGTAACATAGAGTAGAGGAGTAAATATATGCATAATATATGGACCGCAAAGATTCCCTTTCGAAATATATATCGACATATCTCGGTGATTTTGAATAATATTATTTCAGCAAATATTCAGGGCAGACCGTTTTTGAATGAAATTACCACATAGCAAAAAAATTATATTGCAAAATATTCGATACTGAATGTAATGTGAAAACGTATATTGAATTACAATTTAAAATCTATTTTACTCCCATCCTTTCGAGGGGGGAATGAGAAAAATGAAAAATAGACTAGATTCCTCATAATTCACAGCTAGGAATCTGATTATGAATTTTATCGCATAGATTTAGTAACTCGCGGTATATACATATCACACAGTCAATTGTATGTACTTATTGTTTTGTTTGTTTGAAAACTACTAGATCCAGGAAAAAAATACTAGGGATAAAAAGTTGAGCAATTCAACAGAAATTCAATATAATATTTTTTCCTTAGTTAACATTTTAAAAAGTCATACTTAATGCTTTTGTTTGCAAACATCTTATGAAGTCCGTAAAACACTAGTTTATTTCTTATGATCGAAGGTACTAGTGTCTTGTGAGTCATATCGATCTGGCATTTTATCAGGAATTAATTACTTAGGCATCGTCTGTGTGTTTCATTAAAGTCACTACTTGTCTTTATCAGAACCTTTTTGGTAATTGTCATAAACCCAAGTGGTTGATGCGACTTTTTTGTAAATATAAAAAAGACTGTCATAAACACCAAAGACACATTCTTAGTAAGTAAAGTATTCGTCATTTTAGTCTAACAGCTATGGATAAAATGTTTTATGGCATTTCATGTCTTATTAGCACTCACGTATTTCATATTTACCAAACTCCACCCCATAAAAAAGTCCAAGCATTAAATATAATAAGGCTTCTCAATTTCACACCCTTAGTGGTAATAGATACTGAAAAAATCTTAGTTTTACCTCTTCACAACTGTATCTTTTCTCCAAAATTCAAAGCTGTTTTTATATTTATGGGATTACTCACAAACCAATGACAGTAATTTTTTGCTAAATCTCACTTTTCCTACTGTGATCTTAGGAAAGAATATTTTCGAAAAATACTCGATATAGTATTTTGAGAAATAAATATTGCATTGTACGTATTTTTTATACAGGGTGATTCATACTTATGGTATGATTTAAGGGAAAGTTAAAACTGCTAATATAAGGATATGGTATATTAGTTAAAAGTTATTCTATTTTGAAATACGTACAAAAAAACATGAACACTCCGTATTCTCTAAAATTTTCCTTGTCAAACATAAGCATTTTCTCAGTGTATATTTATTTTAATAACGTCTTGAGAAAAACTTATTGTCAAATATTCGTGAATCACTCTGTAGCAGTTAATATTTTTAGCTATATCTTTCAATGTACATTTGTCTAAAACTTATATTGAATTAACATACGCAATATAAGTTAATGCAGTTTTTCAATTTGAGTAAAAAAACGGATGAAATCAGCATTACTCCACTTTAACGCCCTGTATCTATAAAACTAGTCATAGGATCGGATGCAGCACTCACACCTCTCAAGATGTTATGAAAATAATTTCATACCGAGAAAATGGTTACGGGGAAATTTTAGAATACAGAGTTTTCATGGATTCTGTACTTATCTCAAAATAGAATACATTGCGACAAATAAATCACCCTGTGTGTCTTGAAGATTAGGAACACCCATATATTAATGGTAATAATTCACCCTCAAATCAATCCATAAGTATAGGGTTATGAATTTATCCGTAATTTTTTTTTTTTTAATTGTGTTTTTTTCTATAAAAAAAACCTGCATAAAAATGTGTTCTAAGCGATATTTTCTCATATTTTCTCCTTGAACAAATATATTGAGAGGTACCTTTCAAGAATATGCAATCCTAAGGTCACAGTAGAAGTGAGATTTTGCAAAAAACTACTTCCATCCATTTTTTAGTAAATATAAATAAATCTGAGCAATTTTCAATTTAAATACCCCATATCTAGAAAACTAGTCATAGGATTAAGTTAAGCCCATTGACACTTTTGGCAACTAGTTCGTATACAACATACCAAAGGTTCAGAAAATTTGATCGGTAGCCACTTCACATAAGAAAATAATTTACAACGATGAATCTCATAAATGTTTCCGCTTGAATGTAGAAACACCCTGTATTTTCAGTATCACACATCATTATTATCGTTTGTATCATCCATTCATTTTCTGTATTATCCGTACTGCTTCAATATACTGTAACACCAATTCCGCGCAAAAAAAAAATCATATTACACTTAATTCTATCGGGAATTCAATTATTTTTCCATTAACTGCTTTCATAATCCTTGATTTACCTACAAAGTACTCACTTGTACACTCTGCTGTTTTGAAGGAAACATCTCAATTCAGTAGACGAAGAACCGAAAATGACTGACTTCACATAAATGCGCGAGTGAGAGGGGTTCAACGACATTATATTTCCTACTCACTTTTAGAGGAGAGATCTGAAGATTATAAAATGGTTGTCTTGTTTCATAATTTTTGTAAGACAAGGTATATGATTCTCGTGAATAACCTAGTACTTGCCAAATTGAATAGTTCGATTCAAAAAACCTTCGTATACACTTACATACACTTTTAATATAGCTTACCTTATTTTCATTCTTCCAGCATTTACCACCTGAAAAAAACACGTATTCATGTCATGTTGATATCATAGAATTGATTACCTCGATGAAACTTGTAAAACCATTATTGCTTCAAAGCTCCAACACACTTTTCAAAACAACTCTAAAGTTATCAAATTATTTCGACAAAACAATCAACAGCACTTTTATCCAACCGATTTTTTCTGTTCACACCACACACAGCGAACTTGTTTAAATTACATGTAGGTACGTACCTACATAAACAACAAAATATAGGTAATTGTCAATTCGAATTTTATCACGAACAAAGAGCAACCAACTACTTTTAACTGCACTGGAAGAAACTGAGAATTATGACAGCAACGGTATGTTGTTTTTTGTTCCAAACCCCATGGCAACGTTGATAAAAATTTCTTTCTTTCAGTTGAATGTTTCAGAATCTCATTTTCGTTTAGTTATCATTTGGAATTAATTGAATTATGTTGCACTGACTTATAATGAGAGAGGTTTGATGTACAGGTGGTTGGTTTCAATGGGTTATGAAATATATTGATTAATGATATTGATAATGATTGTAAGATATTTTGAAACTGAAGGTTTCATTAAGGTTTTCAGCTGGAGAGTAGGTAGGTATACAAGGTTATTCAAAATAACGTTTTTCTATTATTTTTATGAGACCACCATGATAATTGGAGATTGATAATTAGAATTTGATAATTGCACAAGTACAAAAGAATGGATCAAAGCTTGAGAACTGATGAGTGGGGTTAGCAAAGATTAATTATTCAAAACCTCATTCAACATTTTTATGTTTCAAAATTTTAAATCCAAGTTAAATATTTGGAGGGATCCGATATTTGACGGGTAGCAGATATTTATAAATATGAGATGGTCGCTAGCTGACAAAACGATTCCTTGAAAATGACAGACACTTGGGCAATGTGTTTTCAAGAGGTAGTAGTTCTAATAATCTCACAGATTTTGCTTTTCAACAGTGCCCGGGTCACTCTTTAAGTATGTTTGTATAATGATAATGATAATCTTCGCCAGATCCTCAAAGTCTCGAAGAATTTGATTGCTTCAGGCCCTGCCCTTGTAGTGTAAATGAGTTAAATTACTATTGGTGGGAAAAATTTCCAAACTCTTCCACCATCTGGAAAGAGTTTGAAGCTTTCTGCAGGAGGTTTCGCCAGCCTGAGCACAATCATCGGTGCATCCCGGTAACTTCGGAAGAAGTTCGACGGGCCCTCAAAGGCTCGAAGAACTTTTCTGCTCCCTGATGGGCTAAATAACTAGGTATTGGTGGTGAAATTTTCTGCACCCACCACCATCCGGCAAGAGTCATTAACTCATGGCTAGGTGGGGAGCAACATATTCCGGAATGGTTTGTCGAGGGCGAACTATGCCAAAACGGGAGATTTTTTTAATCTAAAAAACTACAGATCGATAACATGCTTCAATGCGTCTAACTATAAGAAGTTCACCCGCATCTTGAAAATGCGAATAGGTAGGTACTTCCCGAAGTTGTCCCGATATATCAACGGATATACAGTGCGGCTTTTAATAGCCCCCACCCTGTTAACTTTTGAACGGTTTGACGTACAAACATAAAAAAACGGTTGGAGGGTTTCACCGATATTACTATTCGAAATAAAATACATTGTGATTGCTCGATAGATGGCGCGAGGGGGCACATCAACCAAAAAAAATGGCATGGGGGGTCATGTGTCACATTGTGTAAAAGATGATTCAATTCTCTTTTCAAACATCTGAATTGTTTAGATTTTCGTTAATTCGTTTTTTCACAATATGCATTTGAAAGGTCAGAATAAGTGCGGATTTGGCGGATCTGAATCCCTTTTCTTACCTGACCACTATAACTTTTTAATGGTTTGATGTGAGATAACGAGACGGAAATTTTTTTGAATGGAACGGAATTCTAAAAATTTTTAGATGGTTGAAAAGAGAATTGAATTATCTTTGCAACGATGTGACACATGACCCCCCCATGCCATATAACATTTTTTAGTTGATGTGCTCCCCGCGACATCTTTCGTGCAATCAAAATGTGTTTTATTTCAAGAAGTAGTATCGGTGAAACCCTCCAAACGGTTTTTTTATGTTTGTACGTCAAACCGTTCAAAATTTAACAGGGGGGACTACTAAAAGCCGCACTGTATGAATGATCAAAGAGGGTCAAAGAAGTGGGTCGCTGGCAACAAAGAAATAGAGTAAATGCGTAACTTTTCGATGGCTGAGATCGATTACGGCAAAGCATTCGATATAACTTCGCATGAGCTCATCATGCATTTGATCAGATACCTTGTGGTACAGGATCAAATGGTGACCATAAGATTTTCTCAAGTCAAAGTCAGATCAGAGCAGGTCATCTTTAGGAGTATGTTCCAGGGACATTCCCTCAGCCCTCCCTCAGCCCCCTTCTCTTCTGCATCTTCCTATTACCATTATCCTCTTTCACCAAGGAAAACCTATGGACACAACTATGGCACCCCCAGCAACCGGAGGCATAAATTCAAACTATTTTTTAACATGGATGACATCAAACTATATGCTTCCGAAAAAAAATATCCTCTAGGAAGGGTACACTGATGCTATCGGAATGGAGAAAGGGATCGAAAAATATGCCACATTTCGTATCAAAAGAGGATGATGCAATAAATACGAATAAGGTGTTTAGCTAGTAGAAGAAAGCATTATACATCATTTTACCTAGGGGTTTAAGTAACCATAGTTGAAAACTCTCTCTGCATATGCTCAGACAGATCTGGGCCACAGAAGTGTCAGAAAAGAACGATATGAATTCTTGATGAATTTATAGGGTCTATCCAGTACCATTCTGTTATGAAGACACTCCAAACTCAAAAATCCAAGGCCTTTCCGCTGTCTGGGGAAGTATAACCGTGGATCAGACAAGCTAGGATGCAAGCTCCTATTTGGATTTATCATTTCGCGAGTTTTTCCGTCAAATTCTGGCAGCTCCTCTTGAGTCCACTTCACCACTCCAAATGAGTAGCGTAGAATTGGAACGCAAACATATCAGTTGCAGCAACTGTGTTCTTCCCCGATAGTTCTGATGACCAGATCTGTCCGAGTTTATGCTGAACTCTATTCCGATAGCAAACGTGTACTTTTTTACCACCCTTAGGGACTGATTAGATCCTTTCTATTGTGAAGTTATTGAGGTGGGTGATTTTATGCCTCCGGTTGCTAATGGTGCCGTAGTTGTATCCGCAGGTTTTCCGTATTGTGAAGGACAATGGAAATAGGCAGATAGAGTTGAGGGAGTCTCCCTGTAACTCGCCTCTTCTAAATATAACCTACTCTGACCAGATCTTATGGCGAAGCGAGTCCTCCAGAGCGGCATCAGGAGTCCAATGTATCTCACATTTGATCGGGTGTCCCAAGGCAACTGAAAAAATGCATGATGAGCTCATGAGATGTATCAAATGCCACAGAATAATGATTACACCCCTTATTTCACTGTTCCAAATTTGTATGCGCATTCACGCAATTGTGGTAAATTTTCAATCAACGTCAACCCACAGAAGACGTAAATATGTATGTGTTTTGTGCGTCAACCATTCTATAGTATTTAAAACTCATTTCCATGAATATTTTTTCATGTCGTATTACCGTTTCTAGAAAAAAGTTCATCAAAGTTAACATGAACCAATGTTCGTCATATAACAATTTGGAATACCGAATCATTTTGAGAGGTAAAAGTTGTAGCCCCCTGCAAGCGCGCTGACAGAGGCAGAAAGCGTGTAATGTTGACAGAATAACTACCCAAGGTCATTAGATTTGGTATCACAAAGATCAGATTTGCCGCCAGCATCTCTGTTCCCATATTGCAGCCAGCGAACCCCTTCTTGGACCCTCTTTGCTGATATATCCGTTCATAAACCCGGTCAACTGCGGAGATTATTTTCATGTATCAGAGCGGGTAAACATCAAATAACATCCTTGAAACCATTCAAGAATGACAAATCTCCGTTTCTGGCACAGTTCGCCTCTCTACAATGAATATGTTGCTCCCCATCTAGCAATGAGTTGAAAACTCTTGCCAGATGGTGGTGAGTGCTTGGGCATTTTTTCTGCCAATAGTTATTTTAGCCATCTGGGCTTGAAGCAGCGAAGCTCTTCGAGCCTTTAAGGGCCGTTCGAACTTCTTGCTTAGGTTCACGAAACCTCCTGCAGAAATGAAAGCTTTGAACGGAAAAGGCGGCATGCCCTGAGTGATTTCCACACTAAAGCATGCATTCTTGCTATGAATCCTCGTTGGACCGGATCACTGCTCTCGAAGCAATGTAGAACGTCGTCTCTCAATTCATTTGTCCACTCGAAGCTTCCGTTATCATCGCAGTTGTCGTTAATTATTGGCAATCTATCGTTTTGGGCTCCAACAACTTCTTCATTATTATTATAGTCTATTAAAAAAAGTGACAGGAACCTGTATGATGATGAAGGGAAGATTGTATTCGAGAAAACGAAATTGGTATCTATTAGAAAATGGCTTCGTGAAAATCTATCATTTCATAACCGTATGAGGAAGTTAAATATCTCATTTGACCCTTCAGGGATCATTCGAAAACTGTAATACAGACGAATTCATTTAGTAATATCACCAAATGTTCTGAATGATAGTAGTTTCCAAAAACGTATATTAGTAGATCTACCTTGTGCTACCCTGTATTCTGGTACGTAGAACTGGAAAGAAGAACTTGTGAATTAAAATTGTTGTTAAAATTGTTATATCCGTCAACCGGTTGTACCCCTACGTGCAACCCTCCTAAGTCAGAGACTTGTGTGAGCTAGGGGAAGACATAGCCCTTACCTTTTAATACGTGTGATGCCATGCACGAGACCGGTGGCAATGCTGAGATTCGAACTCACGCTCTCTGGCTTATGAGGCGAGGATTCAACCCGCACACCACCGCGGCCCATAAATGGAATAAAAGATTGCGTGGTAACTTCAAATTATCATCTCTGGTTATTCAAACCGTGGTCTGAAGGGCTCAAAGACATTTTGTCTCTATTCTTACTACAAAATGTTTCCATTTACTTCAGTACTGTGTTTTATGGCTCTGTTGTTAGTAGTTATGTATTCTGTGACCACTATAAATACTCTGATAGAAAGAGGAAATTACTGTCGTTTCTATGGGACCCTATATTCTGAAACTCACGAATTCTGTTTTGTGTGGTGTTGGTTGAGTAAATTGAACGATCATAAAACTGTCAGTTGTAAAGTATTATTATTTTTATTTCTGTCTGTCTTGCAAAAATGTTTTCTGGAGTATATATATAGTTTTTCGCGAAATGTTACCTATCTCGCAAAGGAGCCTTACTAAGTATAAGGGGCCTAATAACATACTGGTATGGTATTCCCCCAAAATCTTTTAGGGTTTCGAATACATGGGTTTCAAATTTGGGATGATGTTCGTGTAAGTTCATTCGAATATTTTGAACATCTGTCAGAAAGAAAAGACAAATAAAGAGAAAATAAAAACTTCCAAACTTCACACACTTTCCAGTGATAGAATATAGAATTTTTTTATTTGTGACATACTTGTTTTCCAAAATATAAAATCATTTCTAAAACTGTTCTATTACTGAACAAAGCTGACCATAAAAACTGAGCAAAACAAATTATACCACAGGAAAACATTGTGAGAAGTCTCCAGCATAAAATCCGGAGTACTCACAATGTAGACCTGACGGCGGGGAGCAGAAAGTTTATGTGCAGAACCACGTGCATTTCTATCTATGGTCAGCCCCGTGAACAATAATAATGATATTGATAATAATCTCTGTTTTTGTTCACTGAAATCAATTGTGGTATCGTTTTAAGGATCATTAAATACCCGGTCGAACTAATTTTTCATTATATCTATCTCAAACGCTTGTTAACGGAAAAAACAATTTTGAAACAATTTTTTTTTTGAAAACAATTTATTAACATGCTTATTTAGGGCAGTGAAAGTGGACTTTTTATTTTACGGTGCAATAGTGTCGTTAGCGACCTACTATTAACAGTTCTTTAGGAATCGCAAATTGTTTGTATATTTCTTTAGCAACGAAGTAACTAACGCTTGATTTGTGACAAATTTTTGGATATTTTTAGTGAAAATTTCTAAAATTATTTCACCAGAGGAAGAAATATCACGTGAAGCGACAAAAGTAAGTGCAGAATTACTGCCCAGACGTCAAGAGAGAGATATGAAAACCAGAATCGTCTAATTTGCAACTGGCGCCAACACAAGAAACTTCTTCTTCTTCTCATTTATTTGTCAGAAAAAAGCAAATCCTTGAAAGCTTCAACTTAGTGGAGTCAATATTGAGCGTTAAAAAGTTGTCTGGCAGTAAAAGAAAATGTAAATGTTGATAATTTACCAAAAACTACTGTCCAAAGTCAGAAGTATTAACTGCTGATCAAGTCGCCAAATTCATACTTGAAGCACCAGAGCAGAAGTGGTTTTGTGAAGTAATTTCAATACTTGGCATATTTGGTGTCTGCCGAAGAGATGACTTGATTCTTCTGACTTTGGAAGACGTGGAAGATAATGGCCGGTTTTTGATAGTATTCCTTCGAGATGACAAAAATCACAAATCAAGAAATTTTATATTTACAAATCCATGCACTTTTTATCGTGAATATATCAATTCAAGACCTACACACATGAATAGGAAAAAGATGATTTATTGCGTATCGTAATGGTAGATGTTTTGCTCAACATCCAGGGTGTCATACAATAAATCATACAACGAAGTAGATCTTCAGCATTTAAGTTAGTCTAAAAAGGCATTGAGGTTGGCATTCCTCGACTGTGGCTGAAGGCTACATTGAAGAATCTGTAAGTAGAACGATTCAAGTTTTTCGTAAATTGTTCAGTCATTCAAGAACAATAAAAACAACGCCAACATCAGAATACAATGCAGTGGGGGAATATCAAAAACTGAATACTTCTACAAATATAGTAGTACCTTCGACTTTATCAACTACAGTAATCAAAAATTAAGTAGCTGCTAAACGATTTGCTATTTACAACACAAATTGTACCATGAATATTTCAATTAATAAAAATTGAAAGTACATGTTGTATCCACACATCTTCAGAGGTATTGTGTGTTCCTCCTTTTCAAATTCTATTGTATTCAAAACTACAAATGAAATTCAGATGACAAAAACATGTATTAATTTTTTGAGTACCCAATCATTTTATAAACAAAACTGAATATCGCCATAACTCTTGATATTCCAAACAATATCTAAAAATATACGAAGTGCTAGCGATTGCATGTTTCGCTACACAAGTAACCCTCCAAAGTCTCCGAAAGACACGTGCGAGTTATGGAAGACGAAGACCTTCCCTTTCAACGTGCGACCCCAGGCTACAATAATATACAGCTTTATGAAGTTTTTGTTTCCAATCTTTATTGAAAACAGAATTAGAAAAAATTCAAGACCTCCAGAGAATGAAACGCTAACTGGAACACTGGTAACAAGAATAGAGTCATGGGAGGATCTATACAAGAGAAATGTTGGAAAAAACTTAATTGGAGAACTTAGCATTCTGCAAAATGAAGCAAAAAACTGAGTCACCAGCAGAAATATACGCTCAGGCATTCTATAATTTAATATGAAACAAAGAGTATAGAGAAAGACTGAATCCGTTTTAATTCATTATGTTACAAAAAATAAAGCAGAAAAAAGGAACACTTCAAAAATATAAACAATAAATGGAATTGTTCTGAAAAAGAACGGAATATAGATTTTTTTTTATGATTATTTTCATTACAAGGGAATCAGTGTAGTTAAACCCCATTACGAAAGCATTTGGCTTCTCAGAAAATATGTTATTATGATATGATGGACTTTGTGGAATTTAGAATGTAATAATATGTGAAGAAAATGAATAAAAACTTAGTTAGATATTTATCCAAGTAGTGGAACATTTTTGTCGTAACACCTGAAATAATACAGTCAGCGAAAGAGGGAAACAGCTATAGTTTTATTCGATTTTTTAACACATTCTGATCAATTATAGTCATTCTATGACGGAAAACCTGTGGAAGGAAACTCTAATAAGTAACACTAACAATTTTGAAAGGTGATTTAGACATCAGAAAAAGAAATCGTATAAAAATTTAGTGTTGTTTTGAAAAATGAAAGAGAATTACTGAATGGTAATGGATGATACTATATAAAAATTTCAAACATGTTTAGGAAGGATGACGGATGAGAAACTGGAAGTTTGAAAATCATTATAAAGAAATAGAAGCCTAAATAAATGAAAAGATAACAAACTTAGTCTTGAATACTTATCATTCAAAGTTGAGTTGAGTAATTGTAATTCACAATTTCACTATCATATCTAGTTTAAGCTGTAAAATTTAGTCCAATTATTATGAGTCAAGAAATTTGTAAAATATTTATTGGAGATTTCTGATTGGGGAAAGAAAAGGTTTCCATGAGGTTACTGAAGAAAAATAGTTGCGGGAGAAAAGAAAAAGTTTTAAGAAGAGATTTTTTTTACAAGAGAGTCAAAAATTTAAATAAGAATTGAACGAAATTGCTGAAAAAATTATAAAAGGTCTGACGAATGTCCTAGAAATCAGAAATCCATTATGAACAATTCAGTACAAATATTTATAAACTATCACTAAAAGTGCCGATTCCCTTATATGAACAGTTCCATTTCTCCACATGACCATCAATAGTCACACTAAAGTTTTTCATTGAACAATAAATAGTGTATTTGAACTGGGACTGCGTGCTATACTCAACTATACAGAAAAGAAACTCATTTTCAATAGTTTTTATTGATTTTTTTTTGAAGTTCGGATAATAAAAGTAAGATATCTCGTAGTCCAGGTAATTTAATACGGATTTGGATTGAGATTTCCTTTTTTTTGCTGTAAATTTTCTTTATTTTGTCTAATTTAACTTGATTTATACGCACAAACAAGATTTTTCATGAAATAAAATAGAAAAAAATATTTGAATTATGTATACAATTTTTTTTTTTTTTTAAACTTGCATATAACAATTTTTTTCCATATTTAATGACATCCAGAAAACAACTGCAACCCTTTGAGAGCGAGATCATCATCAAGAAAAAGGTGAATTTTTTTTATAAAGCCAGACAAAATGTTTCATTTATTATTTCTATTTACAAAATATATCAAATCATAACAACAATATTTACTATTGTAAAAATAAAAATTTTAACAAATTTTAGTGGAACTAAATATCGATTGGGTACACGTTAGGTATGCCTTTTTTACACTGATATTTTCTTATCCTTCTACTTAGTATAGATGTATGGAACAACTTTCTTGAACCAGATATATTTATTTGTTTAAGTATTGGTCTAAAGATCTTCAAGAGCAGTATAGGTATCATGAATATTTCTTAGGCAAACTTACTTTGAAATAAATATTGCAAATGAACCCTTCCAATAATCAATTTCCCATGCTCATGAGTATTTATCTACCTTTTCTAAATACACGTCACTGATTTCAAACGTAAAAATGGCCAACTCACTAGCATCCGAAATTCGAACATTCCTCCGGAGAAGAGCCCAAACTTTTTAAAACGAATAGTATTTTCTACCCTCAATAAACGGCCTTGAAGCAAGATGTTCTTCGGGGTTGCAACAGCTAACACTGTATTCGGTGGATGACAAAGACCGACGACTTCACACAATAGATCTGAAGAAGATAAAAGGTAATTTTGGAATTTTCATGGTATAGCTCGCTTAAAAGACCAAACTAGAAACCAACTAGAAGTTCACTTCTTAAAATTGATATAATATTTTATCTTGATGCTGTGAGTCTCGGTTGTCAAGGGATTTTTGGTCATTAATTTTGAGCGTGGAACAACTTTTTGAATTTAATGACCGGAATTATTAATGTATCAGATATTATCACAGATATCTGACTCGAATTAAATATACCCAACAGGATAATTTGTGTTTCTACATCAATTGTAATATTTCTATACCATATTACCAAATTATTGCAAATATGTCTATCAATTTTTATAAAAGATTTGTCGATTGTTCCATTCTAATCAGATTATTGGTAATAGCCTATTACTATTACTAATAGGTATAGAAACGTTAAGGATCATGTGAAATGTTTTGATTTCAATATTTGCAACAGGGAATTATGAGAATAACGGCTTTGTATTTGACAGAAAGTATTCAGATCCTCTATCAAACTTCATTTACCAACACAATCGCTTCGGAAACTGCTTATTTGGAATATAATAGGCCATTCTTCCGGACGTGACGTCATAGATTCCTCCATACTGGCACATGCAATCTGAGATCTTGAACAAAGTTGTCTTGGGCACAATACTGCATGAAGTGTGTTGACACATTTGTGCCCCAGATAAAAAAAATTACTCGAAATATTGTTTTATCAGTAATTTTTTTCAGTCAGTCAAATTCTGCGTGCATTCAAGTTTTTATATAATTATTTCCAAAGTGAACCATCATAATTTTTCCTTATTAAGTATTTTACTATCTTGTAGTATAACGCTCTTAAGCAACTGAAACAAATACCTAAATATAAAGTACACATTAAGTGAAACGAGCCATGGTGCCATGGAGCCATTTTTGAAAACATTTCTCCTGTTTTTCGTGGAAGCACCGGTATCAATTGAATTGATGATTTTTATCATTATTATTACCAAGCGCGGCTGGCCAAAGACCAACATGCAGATGGTTCTGTTTCCTCCTGGATAATTTTCCTCCTCTTCTTCTTCTATACCAAAGTTGTTTGGTTTTTCAACCAAACATTAAATAGGAATGATACTGTATTGTATATTATCATTTCTTCTAATATAATTGTCATGGAAACGTTGCAGATATGAATCATATCTGTACTCGATGCTATTTTATATATTAGTCAGTTACTTTAGAGCATTAATCAAGTTTACGTATCTAACTGAATAACAAATAAATACAGCGAGTACCTAAACTGGTTGTTTAAATTCGATGCCCTATCCCAACAAAAGTATCCGAAGAGCAAGAGCGTTACATTGAAACAGTATGTGGAAGGCTGTTTGATCCGCAGCATCAGATGCAGATGTTTCCAAGGTGGCAGGGCCCGGTTAGGAGTCCCACAATCTTCCTGAGGAAGTTCTCAGAGAGAAAAGCTTGATCGGTTAGCCCCATCATCAAAATTTTCCATGGGTATTTGCTTGAGGCATTCTCCCAGAACGATGGATGATGGTTCTTAACCCATTTTTTCATATTCTCTGCTTGATATCCAATTGGGATTCCACATCAGGCTGGTTCTGATCCAATGAGGGTTGTTGCTGCTGTTGTTTGGTTATCTGCCCTCTCATTTCCCTGAATATCCCTTTGACCTGATACCCAGCAAAGTTTCACCCTGTTTTGTGCTCCTAGATCGTTGAAGTGTGTGTCCCCCAGCATTATTTTGGTGAGAACCTGCATGATCACAAAGGCTTTATTGCCGCTTGATTATCGGGAAGAATGGATATGGGTTTGTTTCTAAGACCACCATCTAATCTAAAGCAAACAAAATTGGCCTTCATCTCTACTTCGAATATGGATGCTTGAGTGCCAATTCCTAGATTGGTCCTAGAATGTCCTGCATGGGGATCTCTGCAGTTATCCCGGTAACTACCCCATTGCTTGTCTTTCCAGTCCCATTCATTGTTCTTTTATTTTGGTTTATTTCCCCTTGACAATCGGCACCCTTAAATGAAACCCTTAAAAGTATTCTAGAGACATGTGCGAGCTAAGAGAAGAAAATGTCTTTGAATTCTCGTATGTGCATATGACATCACATGTTAAAATGTTAACTATTTAAGACCGTTCGAAGGTAACCTATAAAATTATATATTATATAAATCTGGCCAGGTAATCATCGAATATAAATGAAGCTCTTCAGCACTGAGTTCGGTGATAAATTCGACACAATTGAATTCCAAGGTGATGAACCATGCCTCTTTACAGTATAGCTTGATTTTATGGTTTCAGTCCATCTGCAAATTGTTTCTCCCATACCGTGGTTTGAAAGTACCACTGTCATTGATTCGAAGATGTAATCAAAAGCTCCTTCCCTCCGATATCCAATAACTCTGTAGTGCAATTTTCTGGGTTGGCAGATTTTTAACTCTGGCATCAAATGATGTGGGATAGATTTGCACGATTTTACAAACTGACATGCAGGATGGGTTAATATATGGATTATCAAAAACGCTACCAAAACTCACTTGTTCAGCTATCACTGCCCTGAATAGACACAATTTTATCTTTGTTTGTCTTTTGCACCCTAAAAGCAATCCTTACAAATTTTCGAAAGACTTATGCAAGTAACAGTATTACAAAAAAATTCAAGACTTTCAGAGGAAAACTCAGGCTGAAACACAATTGAAGAGGAATAAACAATGCGTTTATTAATATGAACAAACAAGATTGTAGTAAGAATAAAGTTATAAGAATATCTGTATAGGACAAGACCAGTAAGAAGTCTGTAAAATGAAGCAACAATCTGTGTCATTCATCAGCAGAAACATATCTGGCTCATTCTATCATTCAATATATTCATTATGTTACAAAAAAATTAAAATAAGCCCAATACTCAGAAAATAGTAGTGAATTGTAAAATAAAAAGGTTTAACCTTTTTATCTTTTTCACTTATATATTCATATCCTTCTTCTCATTATACCTATATGGGAACAACTTTCTTGAAATAGATATAGTGGAAGTGAAATGAATTTTGCTCGTGCCCTTTGGACCTTCCGAATTCTAGTTGATCATCTTTAGATCAACCAATAATAATAATTTCATTCGCCACGAATAAATACATGGTAAATAAACTGAAGAATTTCTCACAGCAGTAAACTTGTGCGTGAGTAAAATTTTTTCACTTATTTTGGCCAGGGTGGTTCGAGCAAAATTCAAAATAATTTTTTTCTACAAATGTCAAAAAATGACAAGGTTCGCGCATTGACAACAATATGCGAAGTGACCCTTTTTTTCATTTTCCTTCGTTACCATGACACCGTGCGCGAAGTAGTGTGCGAAATACTTACTTCGCACACTGCATGTAAACTATATGGGATTTTTATATGTTAACCTTTATGTTCCTCAATCAAGCAAAAATCCAATTGTCATCAAATACCATTTTATTTCCATAGTTGCAGTAATAACTTGATTTGGAAAAACAGTTTAAGCCAGTTCAATACTATTTTTCATAATAAGCTAAGCATATTACTTATTTTAGAACAATATTAATGACGTTTGTAGCAAAAATTTAGTTTGCATCTCATGCGCGAAATACTTTGGTGATCTCGACTATCAGTTCAGAAATCAGTTCTCGATCACCAAAGTAGCATTTCGCGCACTAGATACAAGAATAACTATTATTGCATTGTTGCAAGTAGACATGCAAAAACAGCAATGAACACTTATTATTCCTCATTTATTGTTCCACAATAGATAAACGGGATATATGAACTTTTGCATATTAATTATTTCAATACTACCGATCCAATATTGGATAATTTAAAATTTGAATAAGTTCATAGAGTTGAGAAGTTTTGGCGATTCCGAGATGAGGTTGAATAATTTTGGATCTAGATAATTTGAATACCTTTGTTCTATTACCTTTTCATTTTTGGCGACTTCTTTAATGGTTGTGAGAAATAAAGATTAATTCTGTCTGATGTAGAAATTGATTAAGTTTTTTTGGAATAGAGTTGGTAGACGTCAGAGATATTCAATTCGCTGAATAGATTTTCTGTTGAGTAGTTTTGGTTTCTTAAAACTTATTTTATTATTCTGATATAGTTTCGTATTTTTTTAATATTGGCAGAAGTCTCTACCAGATCGAAACATGAAGTTTTAAAATTGAGTATGGAAATATATTTGAGAGGTATTTGAATTTATGAAGTATATTCCTTATTTTCCTTATCTCCTTGTTGATATTTTCGTCCATCTCAGATAATCAATGTATATTTTCAAATATTTCTCTTTCTTTGTCGTTTACTGTGTCATTCACTGGTCAATTGCTATTGGTAGGTATAGTATCAAAGTTGGAGAGATGAGAAAGGCAAAAAATGAGTTATTTTCAAAATTACTAGTACAAGTCTTCCTGTTAAATGTTCTTGAGTATTTCCCACGAATTACTTGAATAGAATAGGTCGGTATCATCAGCAAGATTTATAATTTCACCTCATATATTTGCTAAAAAAGCATTGATGCATAATATGATGAAAATAATTGGTCCCAGGACGGTTCCTTGCGGTACTCAGAGTTCGATTTTATGAATTCATCAATTCTCACACTAACATAGTAAGTAGTACCTACCCATGCAGTAAAACTGAAACTTCACGTGACTCGAAAGTTGAAATGAAAACTTACACACAGGTATGAATAAATTACTCCCACTTTCGCCTGTTTCTAAGGTGGGACTCGAAAATGAATTTCATGCGCTCATAATCGTTCTCCATCGAACTAAATGGGATTAATTCGTTCGATTCGTTTGGCTATTTGGACCAATTTCTTTCAAGCTCTATACTTTCCGACATGCTGAGGTGCTTATTAATTAAAAACTATCACGAATGCTCTAGCATTCCTTCAGTTCGGGATGTTATTATTTTATAGAGCAACAGGTTCTGTCCAATGTGGCGCTAGAAACGTCACACTACGGATGTTAGAATAGCATCAGGGGGTGCACCAGTGGCGTAACAGTCTCTACATATCAGGAATTCAAGCTGTCATAATATTTTTGAAGGCGTTAGTACGATTCTATTTTCGATAGCTGTGCAAAAATAACTAAGTTTAGGTTATCTATTTATCTGGCTGATAGTAAGAAGGCAATATCCAACACAATATTTATATACAAATATATATATTTTTTATTTTGGGTAACCTGCGTCACCAAATCATTCATGTATCTTGCAGACTCCAAAAGAAAGTTTTTGAAATACATGCAGTGTAATTTCTTTGAGCCAACTGAAATATGGATGCTATTCTTGTTTTTTTTTTCATTTGTAACTACAGCCACTGTGAGTTTTTCCATCTGCCTTTCCAAAATAACAAATAACCTTAAAATTTGCAGCTCTATTGATTTAGGGTGGTGGTGTAGTTTTCCCGGGTTTTCCAACATTTGCCACGGCTAATAATAATAATTGTCGTCCTCTACCCGCACAGGCTATGAGTGTACTGGTTCACAATAGACTGCTCTGGATGTGATACAACTTCACTTTCCTAGTTTTATATCTCATAGCCCACCAAGTAATACGAAAACCATGATAATCTAAAAATTCAACAATAACACAAGTAACTTACTAATTCTTGATTTATACATTTTTTTGTCATATGTTGCCTCATTTAGGTATTGCTTTTTCTGACGAAAGTTCTCTTATAAGCTCTGAAAACATGATTCAATATTAAATTCGACGAAATCAGCTGAAAACCTCTTCCAAGAATGGCTCAACACCAACTTATTAAAATTAAATAAAGATAAGACAAAACGTTTAATTTTAACAACAAACAATAAAGTAACAGTAGGTGACCATGCTAAACTTTTAGTATTAACTATTGACGATAGTTTATGCTGGGAATCACACATCGAAGATAACTGTTTCAAATTGAGTGAACACAATTTTATTCTGAGAAAACTGAAATCGTTTGTTGATGAAAATAACCTCCTTTCTGCGTACTTTGCTCGGCCATTATTCTACCAACTCAGTATCATGCCTTCACAAACTCTGTTCATTCATCGTACTCTGTTCGAGATTCATGAAAATAAAAAAAAAATGCTATAACACATGTTACGCAAATCTGATCAGGTCTTGAAGTTCAAAAACGTTCAAAAACTCTATCAAAGTGATACTGCAGAAAAAGTTATACTACACTATTGCTGAGTGGCTGACTCACCAGGGATGTGATTTGATACAACTATCCTGACAACTATGTGTATAGTAAAGTCAACATATCTGTACACACATTATTCTATTATATATTTTATTGTTATTGTATTTCAATTGTGAACTTGTACATTATTATTTTCTGTATCAATTTACTGCTACCTGACTTGCTACAAATATTTTTTAACATAACATAGTTAAATAAAGATCTGTCTATCTAGCTTATAAGCAATGACAGATTATTTTTTCGAAGTCGGTAAAAATATTCAACTCTTCAACATTAACAATTGAGGTTCTTTCTTTGTTTGTTTTGAAGGTTAATGGAAGAGAGGTAATACCTTCTCTCTCTCAGTTGTGCCTTTCATAGTAAGGTATATTTTATTGATTGGTGTTCAACAATAACGAAAGAAACTGAATGAATTACTAAAATATATATATTCTGTGCTGCTAGGGTATATTTCGTACTGTTCACTCTGTGCCTCAAAGAGTTAAATGACTTTAGTAAGTAACAGCTTAATACAAATTGCATATAAGTGTATGTACTAATCTAAATACAAAAAATCTTGAGGGAATCATATTATATTGTATGACCAATAAAGTAATCACCATCAAACGGGTCCCATCATCATCAATCCATCAATGTGGAATGTGTTTGGATGTTTCATGATGATCCACGAACAATCTTCAAATGAGATGCTTTCTTGGTACCGTTGAATCCTGCAAGTAAGCATAGTTCAGATCAGATGAATTACTATTATTTGCTAATACCAGTCTGATGGTTAGACTTAAATTCCCTTATAACCTATTACTATGCAAGGTTTGATACCTAGAATTCAAGATGAAACTTGATGTTTTCTGTGAGTTTCACTTCAGTAGGTATAGCTGGGAGATCTTGGTGATACGTCACGTTTTTGAAAAACAACGCCTAAGGAATTCGCTTTTCATACAAAGCTGTTATTTTTTAAGGCACTGACAAATATTTGCTTTTTCTTACTTTTGAAACAAGGTACTCTACAAAGCCAATCCCACAGCGAAGTAACCTTGTGATCCATTAAAAAAATAATTCCTATCTGGTTAAATAATCCAGAAAAATGAGCATCAAGTTCAGAGTTATTACCCTTACTCATATAATTCTCCTAAATTGTAGGCCTAATGTGGTAAATATTTATTATAAAACAACTGCATCCTAGTTGAGAGGTGTTGCTTTTCATCAGTGCAAGGGTTGGTCAATACAGACAGCTTTGGAGTCATCTGTTCCCGTCCGAATCGTTACATCACTCTGGCTATTTGAAATAAAATAAAATTCTTCTAATTGGTTATGAATAATTTAATTTACGTTGTAGCATAAGTCAGAGGAGTAGTTGATTTCTGACAGAAATTTGCCACTATAAACGTAGGTGTATATGGGAGTAAAAGATATTTGAGCATCGTCTAACGTTGCTGGTTATATAATTTTTGAAAATTACCAATTACATGGATCAAAACTGCCTCCTATCATTTAAAAACAAAATATGAATCTCCAATCTAAAACGGTGATCAATACAGAAGATGAATAAGCAACCAGATAAAATGCTTGATGGAGAAAATCGTTACGGTAGCCTGATCAAAGTTATTTGAAATTTTTTGATCATTTATAAGGCTATATGGAAACATCGGTAAGCACTGCTTTCGTGAAAGGATAGATGGTTTAGTTTTTGGTACCTTTGAGTTACAATAGGCAAGACATGTTTGGTATCCGATACATGAAATTTGCACCCGCTGACAAAATTTTAAACTTGTCGAACGATAGGCCTTGAATGAATCTCACTCGTTCAATATTTGGATTCAAGAAAGGTTAACCTATTACTTCCATGAAAAGGCAGAGGAAAACATTTGAACCCAGTGAGGTTGAAAATTAAAGAGGACCAGCATATTTTATGATGTTCTTATACGAACAAGGAAGTGGAACAAATACATTCCTCTTGAATGTTTGAAGTTTCTGTCACAAAAAAACTCGCCAAATATTGAGTTTGATGGCGAAGAAATGAAATGATTGTGTTTGTTGAGTTCGTGTGACAAAAATATTTGGTGGTAAATACTGTGTGTAGTTACATGAGGAGCTGGGATTGAATTAGTATTTAATTGTCGGAAATTGTAAATATGTTGAAAGGACAAGTCGGTTTTCTGACTTGAAAATCATCAGGACCTGACGTGATGTGGAGTATAGTTCTGTAACCGAAACCAAGACCACTTGTCAATGTGGTCTTCTTATGAAAGATTATTGCTCATTATATTGCAAACATTTAAAGAAACCACTCTGCATCCAATCTAACCACACCGGTTTTGGGTTCAATTCATTTTACTTTCAGATTTTTTTCTGTGTTTGTTTATATCTTCATCTTTTCTCTCCGTTCATTGAAATTTTTTCAAGTTGATATACCATCGCTTGAGGTAAAAGCGGTATGGAAAAAACTGTCATCAGCGACATTGAGAACTGAGAATGAATCTTCTAATGACTCATCATTGTGAATTATAGGAAGTGTTGGTGGTGGAAAATTTCAAATCATGTCATTATTCACATTTTATGATATACTTCCAATATTTTCAAAATTGTCATGATTCAACTTTCTGTTGAAGCAATAATTTGGTAAAATGAAGATTGTTTTACCTACAATAAAGTTTGTTTCCACATTCACCCCACTATTTCTAGTAGTTCCGCCCCTGTATAGCTGCAAGGTGGTTGCAGAGGCGGGACGAAGAGAGAAGAAGTGCATCCATCTCCTAGTCGTAACAACTGCACAAAACCAGCTTTCAGAATTAGAGATTTACAAACTCTACTAGTCGTCTCAAAAATATAAGGGGGCAATAAAAAATTCGGATAAACTTCGGAAAGACGGTGCAAGAAGGACCTTCTTCGACTTCACATAGATGTTTACTCAAATATTGGTATGTTTATTTTGTCGTTTTAGCAATGATGTGATAAGTCTAATGGAAAGTATGAAACTGAGGAATTGAGTGTCATACGAGCTGGGTTAAAAATTAGGTACTACTGAAATTCTTGCACAAACTATCACTAGGAGCAACTGATGACTTTTGCGATGCTTATGAGAATAGATATGAGCGAATAATAGTGAAATTAGTCAGTAAGTTCACAGTACTATGTTTTTTTTTTATTTTAATAAAATATACTAGAACATTTGCACAACAATTCATTGATTAAATACATAATTTAGGCCAATACTCACATACCACTGATAACATGTTTCTATATATAAGTTATTTTTCAATTAATGTTAATTTTTCAATATTTTTAAAGAATATTTGAAAGATATCTTACCAATACAAACAACATTTAAATGTTTATTATTTATTGAGGAACGTTATTTAAGTACCAATACTAAAATTTCAATAATAATAACGAGTTTTTATCATTACATTCAACCAATATTATCATTTGAATATTGTCTATATGCACTATGAGAGGTATCAAATATTCTGCTAGATACCTCTCAAATTCCAAGTATTCCGAACTTTCATATCAGTCTCTAACCATTATGAATATTTCATCAATGTGTAGGTATCAATAAATATCGAAGCAACGTTTAAACTTAATCACTATTTTCTATGTTCATAAATACCTATCAAGTCAAGTAGGTACACACAATTCCAAAATTGATATGTCAATATTATATTGACACCGTTAGTAAACATTCGATATATATCATAATTGAGACTGAATGTGCGTAACAATATCTGAGAAAAATTGATAGAACAATTTTCTTAAAACAATATTGATCAATATTATATACAGTTCAATTATTTTATCTTAACCCATGCGTCATCAATTTATGATCGTAGAAATCACACACCCTCTATCGAACATCTCTTTTTATCAACCGCTATGAGCGAATCAAAATTCGTAAACATTTGTCTTCTAAGCTAAGAATTATGGTATTGTGATGATCGATTAAAACTCAAAGCAGTGAAAAGAGATAGCCATAAAACCGACAGTGTTCTACATTTCAACTAAACCTGCCAACCATCAATTGCGTCATTGTTTTCTGTCATTGGGGTATTGTTTGTCGCCAGTTTTACTTTGTTTTGCAGTCGAATATATTATAAAAACTGTTTTTTTCAAAGCTAAACGTCTCTTGGAATCATTACTGCCAAAGTAAGTACAATATACAATGTGTTTTATTCACATTACTCTTTGAAATTTCTAACCTCACAATTGACATTTGTGACTTTAATCCCGGGATATTCACACAAGAGTTATTCATAGTGTGAAAATCCTAATGAGAGAAAAAAAGATTACCTAAATCTATAAATACAGGTAAAAACATTAACAATATATTTGAACTCGTTTTTAGATTATGTCTGTAACTAATTCACAAGCACAACAATTTGTATTGATAGGGAAAGAGCGAATGGTGGACCTTTTTTAACACTTTCATCTGTTCCAGAGGTAACAATTTAAATCACAAAAGAAGTGTCATAACTTTTCCTCACTATATTTTAGAGATTTGCAGATGCACTTAAAATATCTCGAAAAACGGTGTACATCAAAATAAACGAAAATAAACCCATTCCATCAACTCACACTGAATCACTCATTGAAAAATGGTATGAACAGAAAAAGCTCCTTTGTGATATGGTTATTGTTTTTAACTGGACATAGTTCTACATGCTCGCAATACATATATAAATGTATGAATACATTTTTTGTTAATCATGTGTTGAGTATTTCATTACCAAATATATTTCAACTGGTGTATTTCTACTTCTTAGATATTCATTTATTTATCATTATACAGTGTGTCCTAGCATCCATGCACGAATAAGTAATTGAAAAAGTTTGAATACCTAAGTTTAGAAGATTCCTTTTCTGAGTTTTAATCATGTTTGAATGGAAACTCATTTTTTGATATCAAAGTATGAAAAGGTTTTGGGAATATTGCACTCCAACCTAGTTTTCTGAAAAACTTTTTTCGTTAACTGCTACATCTACTACAGAAATTGCATTAATGTGGATAAAATTAGGATTTGATGGATATGGGTCAAACGGCTGCGGAGGTATGGATAAAACAACTTCCTTATATGAGTGTGACTGAAATTAGGATACAGTAGGGAGGTCAAAAGTTTCTAGTTAACTCACTGTGCAAATGAGGAAATTCCATGAACATATCTCTGCCTCCATGTTTCATTATCCTATCAAACCTGGTGTCACTGGATTCATAATAATTGGAATACACCGTGTGCTAGCAAACGCAAGTTAAAAGGTAAGACCTCGTTAATCCTTGGCTCGTACAAGTTTCGACTACTGAGGGCTGCCGTTCGTAAGGGAACGACAGCTGGTTAACGGAAAAAACAATTTTAAACAGATTCATTCATTTTCGCTTTTGTTTCTCCAGCAATATTGTTGAAATTTGGAACATTGAATATGCACTTTTTGACATATTTGGAAAATAAAGGAGAAAAGGGGGTGTATCCATGAGTGTGTGTCACACGGTATTCTGTTGGAATTAAAAAAAAAACTCTCATTGTCTGGTGGTTCACCATTTCCATGAATTTAAAAACGTTAATTTAGTAATTCATTATCTCTTCATTGCCTACACGTTGTAATTTTATCGGGATATTAGCCACGGCATTCTACATTTAGACGTTATTTTGACTAAAACGTCTCGACATATTTCATATGCATAACATTGATGACGCACGGGTAATTTATCTTTAAAAGATAAAATAGGTGATCGAACTGTACGCATTATAACAGTGTCAGATGAAGGCTGAAGAAGATTTTACTAAATGGGATGCTTCATCCAAAAATCTGAGCATGCTCTTTTGGTGGCTCTGTTGTCTCTAAAGCTACATTGTGATTCAAATAAAATATTATTTTTGTTACAGAAATGCACTTCTCTATTTCCAATACAATTAATTCAGTGACGTAGCAGGAATTTTTCTTGGGAAGGGGGAGGCATAGTTTGAGAAGTCTTTTACATAATAACATATTTTATTCAAATGAAATAATTTGAATTGCCAAATCGTCGAAACTTTCAAATATTCCAGGGGGCAGATCCCTTAGCATTCCTTTGGCTACGTCACTGAATATATCAAAAATTCATTCCCAATGAAATTCCAACTTTAATTGACGACAGAAAATACCTATTTACATTAGTACATACATACAAAATAAACCACAGACTATGCCAACTAAATATCATTCATTCCGAGAATACGGCTCGTATATCAGATTGCAGAACAGTCATGCATTTTTAGGACTGAATTATGTCATGATTGAAAGAGAAAGACAGACTGATTTAAAAAAATCCAATTTCTTATTTTAATGCGCATCGATTGCAAACAGGGGACTGGGGATACAGGGGACTGTCTGATGCTAAACCTATAGGAAGATCATCAATGAACATAATAAACAGCAGAGCACCAAGATTGTATCCCTAAGGTACACCCGACTTGGTCAACAATGTGGTAAATTTCTTTCCACGAAAATTTACAAATTGCCATCTGCCTTTTAAATAAAATGCAATTAGACCTACAGTGTGACTACTGAAACCAAACGAGTAAAGTTTTTCGAGGAGAATGTAGTTCACATCAACCTGATCCAACTCGTTTATTGCTAAAAAAATATTATTTAGTCATCAACTAAGGCTCGTCTCAAAGCTTACTTAGCCCCATAGATAGATAGATATACTGAATGATTTTCAGTTTCTTGAAAAAACGCATTTTTCAAAATTAGCAAAATCTCAAAACTTATATTTTTCGGAAAATAAGTAACATTTGAAAGGAATTTTTCAAAGAGAAAATATCTCTGATGGAGCTCATTAAACAATGTTGAAGGTGAAAAAAATTCAAACTTCTCGTGAAATTCTATAATAATCGATTTTTTTCAATTAATTGCAAATTTCGGATATCAGCAATGGCAGGCATGGACGATATCACTCCCGCCAGAGAGCGCTAGTGTGAGTGGAGGTCATGAGTGACAGTAATAACAAGTAATAATATACAATAATTAGTTGCTTTTATGGAGAAATACGGCCCTATAAGTGTAAAAAGCCTCATTTATGAATTGAAAAAAGGAAAAGCAAAAACTTCCAGCCCTAAAGAACAGTTGATACGAAAATGAGTGGATGGAATCGGTGCATAAACGTCAGTTTGTAGGTTAACTTGTCTATATTTGGTGAAATTTATTTACTGGCTATAAATCTTATTCTTTCAGATTACTCGATTATGATAGGAATAAACTTTTAATGTCCGTTATGCACTTATCAACTACTCCAATCTGACCTCCACTAACAATTGCGCCATCTACGTTAAGCTTGCCAGAATACATGCCATTGATTCAATGACTCCGTTTGTTTTTTAGGATGACCTTAGCGATGTAATAATTGGTAAAACCCTCGAAAACTGTCAATGATTCCTTTACATTTTGTGCAAAAACTGAAGGTTTCTGATGCAAGGCACTTTTTTGGCAAGATAATTTCCATAACTGACTGATTCCCATTCAAATGCGGTTTGTGAAAACTCTAATCGTTCTCTGCCCCTGAATTACTATGACAAAGATCGTGAAAATCTACTTAACAATAATCGACTTGCTCTAATTGTTGACCTTGCTTTAATTGTTTGAGCGTGCTTTAATTGTTGATGAAAATTATAAGATGTACAGGGAAACAGTGAGAATATTCAACGAACGGTTTCTCAACAAACATGTTAACTACTCCACTGTGAGTAGGATTTTGGAGAAATTCAGAAGTACAGGCAGTGTCAAAAATAAGTTTGAATAAACCTCATATCCCTTAGATGAATGATAACGAGCGTCAACTGCAGGTTATGCAAAATGTTGTCGAGAATCCAAAAACTTCTCTTCGAGAGGCACGTGACCCATACTCATTCAAAACTAATGTCTGGTGTAATATATATTCAACAAAAGAATCATTGGTTCAGTATTTTTAAGAGAAAACCTGAATTCCGAGATATACTTGCTTCTACTTTAAACTCATCTGCTCGATTGATTAGACAATATCGAATGTCACTAACCTAATACTTCGAAAATATTACATATTGATTACAAGTTTTTCATTATTTGAAAATTTGTCATAATTTACTCTGCTCTACGTCAAATATCATTGAAGGGCCATTTTTATTGAAAAAACCTTAATAAGATCTCTGCATTTCATACTCAACAAGGCATGGTCTTTTGATCAGGCTGTATGAACATTCGATTTCATTACATACAAAAGTGGCCCGGTCAAATCTAAAATAATTTGAGTTTTTCAAAAGAATCATTCCTGAATGATATTATGAATAAAAATAACATTAAGCAACACCTATATACAGATTTATTCCTTCTACAGCAATGGCATTTTTTAAAATATATCATGAGTGTTTGATTTTATAATGTTGAAAAAAATCAGTGAAGTCGATATTTCCATCAACCCACTGCAGCCTCATGAGCAATCCTCGGAAGTCTTCGAAAGATTTCTGTGAACTACCTTTTAGCATGTGATGCCATACACAAGATGTTGTCGACTATTTTTATCACTTCATAATTAGTTTGACTTATCTTTAACATTGTATATGTCTCAAAAAACCAGTAAGTATTATTTCATTTCGTATGTTCCCAAGTTTTTGTGAAGGCACAAGACACTATCAGTGAACAGAACTTTGTATTAAAAACTATTCAATGGAAATTTTCAAATAGTTTATAAACCGTAAAATCCGTTATGAAAAAGTACATATTGAATATATTTCATGGATATTCAATGGGAATAAATCGTTCAATTCGCTGCTGATCAAATAACCGCAGCTGTTGATCTTTTCTTAGTCCTCCAGGAGAAAGTGACCATCATAGGGATAGCCAATAAAAGAAAATATCCTTCCATGGCCATTATGTAAATTAATATGGAGCGAATGTGAATGAAAGCGTGCACCAGATCATAAAAAAACTCAAAAAACTTATGAAACGCGCTTTACCTTATAAATCCTCACATTACAGGTCATAAATTTTAAAGTAAACATTGAATAGAAATGAGGGATGCTTTTTGAAGTCAATTGTGGCGTATTGACCATACTCTCATTCTCAGTTAACTCATATCTTTTCTAATAAAAAGGGATCTGAAAAAGATATGTTTAGAAAAAACCCGTGAGAAATTCAAACACGTGGATATAGTGGTCTCAATTTGACATAATAAGGTTTTTTTGGGTGGCCTAGATAAGCGCATCAAATAAAGAAATAGGATATCCGAAATCTATTATAGTATTTTAGTGGTAAGGATGGGGAGAATGTTTCTTTCTTCCGATAGTTCCTTTCTTTCTTGAAATTGTATTGAGATTCACGTAGGTTGGGAATATCTGAGGGTGAATATTTTATAGACTCCCTAGAAAATTATTTTAAGTTTCTATATGGGATATTGATAATATTGTTCTCTCAAATTTCTCATGTCTTAACATTTTTGTTCAATTTACATATAACATTTTTATTTTTCTATGTTCCAGTTTTTCAAGGAAATAATATAAGCTTCGCACTAAATGTAGTCCCATATCGTTGACACAGTAAGTACATTTCTAGAAAAATTATCTAAATAACTTTATGAATTTTAAGGAGGTGTAAAAACTGTGAATGCAATTTTCAAGAAAAGATGAGCATTCCACTAACTATAGTACACCAGTACAATTAATTGACTTGTCCAATTGATTTTTAGAGCTCTTTTTATGAATCAATAAAAACTAACAATTATCGAACAATTTTCTTTATAACATTATTGGCTTCGACGAGGTGTAGTTTTCGAGAAAGTATATACAAAATCATGCTCAACAAACAAATTGCTCCATAATAATTATTTGATAACTACTAAACTTTAGCAGTTCAATTTTTTTACTTTGTATCATTTATATCACCACATCACAGTTTAATATATTCTTTAATTTCTTATATTTTTTACCAAATGTTCATAATACTATAACTAGCACCATAGTACCATTTAGACACTAAACGATGATCTCATCAGGTGTACTTAGATTGTTGAAATTATATTATATTACCATTGTAATGAAAGAAAAATTATCCACTCAATAACCACTAAATAAATATGTTTATAATTTCGTGCTTTCCATGCAAAATAGCAACAATCAAGAGGGTAACATCAACAACACCTTTTGGGAGCTCCAATCCTTACACCTTGCATTGACACAAGTTCTCAATCAATTTTCGATATGTTGATCTATTTAACACCACAAAAAGTGAGCCGCACACTTGATGACAACATAAAGTTTTCAGTACTACTCGTAAAAAGTGTGAAAAGTGAGCGGTCGTCGGTCCTTTTGATAGAAAAAATTTAGGGAAGTGGAGCACGCCACCGCCACCGTCGTCATCGGATGTTGTCCCGGTTGGACCCAAGGAAACCTTCTTGAGGATACCTAATCAGGTAGACGACAGGCACTGCAAGGGTAGCGACTAGTTCTATTTCACAGGAATAAAAGTTGACCAACAAGCGTTGGAATCTGGGGGTTATACTTTTTTACTAGGAGGTATACTATTTTTTCGGGAATCGCAATTAACATTATCAAAAATTCAGCAATAAATAAAATAAATGCATAAAATTTGTTGATTCTTATTGCATATGAAATCGTTTCCTTAACAATCACCGAAGAAAACAACAAAAACGGTGCTGACTATTGTAACAGCAGATAAATTTGAATTCGAGAAAGAGAATAACTTTACAAGTATAGTTCAGCCTATAATTGATAGTAATTGTAGAAAATTGTAACAATATTATAATAAACGTTCCATATGTGTAAGAATATATTCAATAAATTTTCCTAATGTGAGTTGGTTGCTTGCGTGTATTCATTTACTGTCTAAAATATATTTGAAAAACCGGTAAATACCCATTTCGAAGGTCTAGGCTGGCAAAAATTTTCTAGAGCCATTTTCGATGCGGGAAAATTTGTTGCTTAGCAACGGACTAAAATACTAGATTAGCGTATTTTGGGCTTTGAAGTTGCTACAAGAAAGTACCTACGCATTCTTGAGCGATTTCAAAAAATAACTATTACGGTCAAGGCAGTTGGGGATTTTGAATACGTGCGTGATGCATACATTTTTTAGAACAAGTTCTAAAAATCATTAGAACTGATTATAAAATATCAATTTCAAGGAAAAATTTATCAACAGAACATATTAATTCGAACTAAGTTCGAAAATATGTGCTGGAGATTATATCACGATAATGAAACGAATAAAATGAAGTAGCATTTTTATCATTTTGATTTGTATAAAACTGACCATCTCAATTGTGATTTTCACATTATATAATGAATCTAGCCAAAAACAGGAAAGTCAATTCGAGATAAATTTTCTCCCAAAGAAATCGAGGTTAAATGGAAATAATATACTACAACTGGGTAGGTGGGAAAACTATTAATCCAATTCCACCAAAAATAATATTTATTGTAGATGTGGTCGGAAAACTTACATCAGCAGGACATCTTCAGCAAAAGGGGTGGCTTACAAGCATAGAAGTGGATCTATAGAAAAGCAAAAGGTTACAATAGAATGGAGATTACGGATTAATATTTGATTTCTGAAATTTCTCTTTTCTCTGTGCTTCCTTCGTTGGTGATATTCAACCCTATCTGCCTATCTGTTGATGACCGTCAATAGCCTTCATCAAGTAACCAACAGAATAAAGATTTTTTCAAAATATGTGATTCATTTTTAATTTTTACTTCGACATGAGGAGACTTGAGTTTGCCTCTTATCTTCCCAGAGAACTCTTTCAAGCCCAGAGATTCCAATTTTTCTAAATCGGCCACACTGAGTTGTTTCTTGGATTGAAAGATATTTGTTGTGTACTGTCATCAATTTCCAAATCATCGTCTTCATTTTTCGTCATCTCCCTTCTCCTCTTTCTTTGGTAAGGAGCTTGGTTCGGAGCTTGGGTTGGGGTCATCAAAGATTGCATGAAAATATTTTTATTCCTCCCTGGAACTTGATGAATGTCATTTATGATATTATCAATGTTCTCATCCTATAGAGCCGAACGAAGCAAAGCACAGTTCGACTAAGCATTCGAGTGCCGAAAATTACATTTTCCGTATGAGTAAAGATCAACATTTTTCTACAAGCGCATCGAAAAATATTTATGTACCGCTCTTGAACAAACTTTCGCATGCGGAAAACTGTTTTCCCCCACTAGTGCGGGAAAAACTAACTTGAAACAACTTCACCGTGCTGTACACTTCCCAAACTAAATGGCGTTATCTCGTTAAGGAACAATGTTGTGAAATATTCATACCGCTCAGAAATTATGAATGATCGACAATATGGTAACCTACTAACTTATGTCTGACATACATGGCAGCAATCTATTAAAACTCTGGCCGTTGTATTAAATACCTCCAAGGCGTTAGATCGCATTTGACCTCTAACCCTCGCCAAACTTCCATCTTTTGTTTTGCCTCCCCAGTTATGTTTCCTGCTATCTAGCTTTCGCTCACACATCACTTCACATGGTGGTTGATGGAGTTTCGTCCCAAACTCTTATAAAAGCTGGGATCCCTTTCAGCACCAAGACCGTTTAATCTTCACATCAATTATTTGTTGGAGCTACATCATGCCAAGTATGGATGATAGTACCCTTCAAACCGCTTTTTGTTTCTCAGGTACACGTGAAACTAAAAAAGGACGGGAGAGAAAGGTGAATGGTTTGAATATAAAATGGGGATCCAACAACTTAGTGCAATTCAGTTCAAACAAACACAAAAATATATTTTCTCTGAAAGGCCTATCTAACAGTGAGCAGTGTAGCTATATCAAGGGTATCTATTTCAATGAAGTCCTTCATTAAAATGTTTAGCATTACTATCAGCTTTACTCTTACGTGGAAAACCCATTACCAAATAAGTTCTTTTCAAAAACTTGGTGTCCCGTATTCCTCGAGTTAAGACCACTTCATATCTACGATCAATGCTCTACATTGCCTAATTGAAAGCATTGAAATGACATGTGGCAAAAGAAATGGCTGTTTGCGCGTTCATTCACATAGAGGGTGCTTTCGACAACACCTCACATGCTTCCATAACCAGATCATTGGGGGAAAGGAATATCAACAACGCATCACTGATCAGATGGACACAATCAATGCTGAAAAGCAGAATTATTGTGGCGACCCTTGGGGGAGAGACAGTCAAGATGACAGCAGAAAAAGGTTGCCTCCAAGGGGGAGTTTTATCGCCTTTGCTGTGAGCACTGGTTGTCGATGACCTGTTAGTAAAGCTACACGAATCTGATTTCACGACTCAAGGTTATGCCGGTGACTTAGTCGTCACCATTAGGGGCAAGCTGGACATGCCGCAAAGTCTTTGGTAAGACATGGGGTCTGAAACCAAAATTGATTTATTGGTCATACCAAACATCATCATCATCATGGTCACCTATGCCTCACTGGTATGGTGGCAAAAAATTCAACAAATTTCGACACAAGTCAAGCGGCAGAAAGTGCAGCGGCTAGCCTGTCTGGGAATCACAGGGGCAATACTGCAGCCTTAGAGGCAATGCTGAATCTTCCGCCATTACACTTATGTGTCTTCAGACTGAGCCAAACAAAAAACTCGAAAGCAAGATATCTGATTGGACACTTTAAGATTTTGGAACACATTTCCCTAGAAGCTATCTCTAAACCGGCAGATTTCATGTCAGTTAGGTACGACTTCGAAATGCAATTTGAAGTGGTCATAAACAGACACCAAACTTGAACAGAGAATTAACCTCAACTGGGAAGGAATACATCAGTGTGGTACACAGATGGATCTAAGATGGACGAAAGAGTTGGAGTGGGCCTACAGGACCAAATTTCAAGCTTTCAAAACCCCTTGGTAACACCCCAACCATCTTCCAAGCAGAAGTTCATGCTATAGAATTATGTGTCCATGAATGCCTTGAAAGAGGCACTCGAAGGGCAGAAATCTATATACTGTCAGATAGCCAAGCAGCACTAAAAGCTCTGAGGTCATACACCTCTGCGAGTCTAAGTTGACTTGGGACTGTCAACAATCCCTAAGACAACTGGCAGTAAACAATCAGTTCACCCTGATGTGGGTACCAGGTTACAGAGGAATTAAAGGCAACGAAGAAGCAGATTGCCTTGCCAAAGAAGGGGCAAACACACAATTTCCCGGCCCAGAACCCTTCTGTGGACTCTCCAGAGCCCACTTGAAAGAAGAGTTCCGACGCTGGGAAACCGATGAAATGAAATCTCACTGGAATAAAGTGCCAAGACAAAGACAATCGAAAAGATTAGCTAAACAGCTTCTCGAGTTGGACAAGAAAGACTTGAAGATGGTAACGGGACTTCTCACTGGACACTGCCCTCTGGGACACCACCTCAAAAAGATGGGTAAATCAGAGAATGATAGTTGCCGCTACTGCGAGAACTTCGCGGAAACTGCAGAACATTTGTTGTGCGAATGCCCAGCGCTTTTCTGCAAGAGGCTTAAGTTCTTGGAAGGGGCCTTCTTAACGCCCTCCAACATCAGGAACTTAGCTCCCAGGAAACCGATAAACTTCACAAGAAGTCTCGGAATCCCGGCCTTAAATAGATCAAGGATCACGCACAAAAGAACTTATAGGTCGAAGTGCTTGTGAGGCTGCACAGCCTGTACGACCCCCTTACAATCTACAATCCAGTGTCTCCTGTCTGGAATACTGTTCAGCCTTCAGAAAATCAAGAAAATCACTAATTCTTAGCGACTTTCTCTCAGCTCTCCTGATGTTTTCTGAGCCAAAGCATAAACAAATTTATTCCATTCTCGTTGACAACAAATATGTTCGTATAAAGTAGTTGATAGAAAAATCGACGGATTTTTAACATCTCTGCGTTACCCTCGCGGATTCTCTGTCGACTTGATGAAGAGCCATGGGCCGACTGCCTTATTCCCGACCTCTCCCAAGAAAGGTAAAGGATGCGATGAATCTCGTTCATTTTTATATACAAGCCGCAAAAACAACTTCGACTCGAGTCTGAACTCTCAGACCTACTTTTACTTTTCCTTTTAAGCGCCTTACAATTGATTAATAACTGTCTTCCTCGGGTCCCTCGACTATCTCACTCTTCGGGGGATTCCCTGCAACTTCGGATCTCGAGGGTTCATTTTTTTGTGCGGGTGACTGTGTTGTTTAGTGGACTTTTTGATATAAATGATATAAGAACGCCAAATGAGATAAATTTCGGTGACACCGTCTCAGCCAATAATAGGTTTTATAGCGGAAATATTTGCTGTGACCGGAGCTTGTTTCTAGGATTAGGGAGCATGCAATCAGTGTCTTGAAACCAACTAAATGCATATAGTTATTTTTCATTATATTCTTATTCGGGTTTATTCACAGAAGGCAATTTCTGCAACTCATTTTTGAAAGTGATAGGTACATTGCCGCTCGACACAGCTCTTAAAAAAAACGTTGGGGGTCTTCATTCAACATACCCAAATAAAAGTAAAATTAACACTCATAGTATAGTATAAGCTATCCATATATTAAAAAATTCCAAATAATTCACATCTCTAATGAAAAAATTCTTGTCATTTCAATAATGAATCAGTTCCTGATCACAATTTATGAAATAATAATTATTTTTGTTCAAAAATTATGATGCAGTAACGTTTGTTGTGTAGATCTGCATGTTGAGTATTTCATGAAGTTTGTCAATAACTGAATAATCAGATTAAATGATTGTATTACTACTATTAAAAAGATGAATCATTACTTCATTCAGAGTGACCCATTTGAAAGCTGGGTACTCATTTAAAACCATTATTTATTTTTCGATTCAGATTTTTTTTTTCTCAATAGAAAGAGAGAGAGTTCTGTTCAATATACTCTTTATATAAAGCATTGAAGATATTAAAAATATTAGAGATCTCCCCATGCACTCCATGAACTGATAATGACTTAGTGGCTATGCCATATCTAAGAACCATGTAGATTGTTCATTGTATTGATATCATATTTTATATTTTTACATTTCACATTCTATATTTTACATTCATTGTTTTACATTTTAGACTTTATATTTTATATTTTAACATATTACATTCAACATTTTACATTTCACACTTTAAGTCCTACATTTAACATTTAACATCTCACATATTATATTTCATATTACAGATTGTATTTTATATTTAGTAAGTACCTAGTTTACTTTTTCTCACATAATATTCAAAATTTTTTTTCGCGAAACAAGTGCTTTGCACTTATCGCCAAAATTCTTTATCCCAACATGTAATCATCCAAATTCATTGTATTTATTTATTGAGAATAAAGATATATATATTATTATTATTATTGTAGATTGCAAGGGGGTCGTACAGGCTGTGCAACCTCACAAGCACTACGACCTATACGTTCTATTGTGCGTGACCCTTGATCTGTTCGAGGCCCGGGATTCCAAGATTTCTTGCGAAGTTTATCAGTTTCCTGGGAGCTAAGTTCCTGATGTCGGAGGGCGTAAGAAGGCCCCTTCCAAGAACTCAAGCCTCTTGCAGAAAAGCGCTGGGCATTCGCACAGCAAATGTGCTGCAGTTTCCGCGAAGTTCTCACAGAAGAGGCAACTATCACCTCTGATTTGCCCATCTTTTTGAGGTGGCACCCCAGAAGGCAGTGTCCAGTAAGTCCCGTTACCATCTTCAAGTCTTTCTTGTCCAATCTGAGAACCATAATCTTCAATTTGGAAAATCCAACTCTTATGTTATCATAAAATCCTCAATAGTGCCATGCCATGCCATGTTATTCTGAAGTTTATAAATACATCATTCACAATTCTTATTCCATCCAGTACCCAAGAAAATGAACTGCTAAGGCGTTCCTGTCCCATCTTTACTTTTACTAAGTCAACATTTTTGAAAACTGTTTCTCTCGACCTTTTGATAATGCAGAACTAGAGCTTCTGAAGAAATGTCTCAAATTTGGTATAAGTGTTCCCGAACGGGATCTGGGAGCTATTGGTGAGTGTTGAAAGTGCCCTCCAGAACTTGCCAGAAACCTATGAGGGTTTTGTTCGAGAAGCATGCAATAATAAAATTGCGAAAAATATGAGTTAAATGAACAAAGAAAAGAAAATCATCAAAAGATTGAAGGAAAATGACGTTTTCTATTTGAAAGCAGATAAAGGCAATGAAGAGGTGATTCTTGTCAAGCCCGATTATCAAAAAAATATAGGAAACCTCTATGAAACCCATCCATATAAACAGTTTACCTGGAATCACTCACTGCCCAAGATGATGCTTTCAGATATGGAAGCCACCCTAAACGAATGCTAGATTTTGGTCATATCGAAGTTGTGAGAATATTAGCATCTTCCCAAGATTCACAAACCTGGAAAGTTGGTATGACCTTTCGTCTTGTTCATAAGGTCCCCCACCTTCGTCACAGTTTTTAGAACCATAATTCAACCCCATTTTGAATATTGTGCATGATTATTATCACAATTCCTGTTGCATTGCATCATCACAGAAATTACATTATAGAGGAATGAGGGTTAATAGACTTACACCCATAAAAACAATGCTACAGATTTCAGACTGAAAATAGGGATTGGTTGTTCTAGTTTTCAATGATTTTCATTTTTACAATATTGTCAGGATTAGCCCACCATACTTTGCTTCATTTATAGATATTATAGAATTTATCTGTTCCTGTAGAACCAATTATTGGAAAACGATGAACTTTTAGTTTCACAATTTGATTTGATAAAACATTTGAAATCCGATCTCAACAGAAATTATAATAGAATAAAAAATTATATGTTTAGTTTTCGATACACCTTATTTTTTTTAGAAGTATGTTGTATGTTTATATATTAGAATGTCTACTTGAAATAAATATTATTTCTGAGTAAAATGAGAGATTTCAAGTATATCTTTTCTGTCTTCAGAGTACATACTATAAAGGCAGGATTTACCATGGTGTCATTTTTTTCCATACGGATACGCTTCGAGCTTACGAGACTAACGAGACTTACGGCAATGTATTAAGATAGAGAAAGAGTGTGACAGAGTACGTTTTTCATACTACCAATTTTGAACAAGTATAGAAGTGGATGGGGGACATCATTCATATTTGATAATAATCACTTCTTCGTGTGAAAACCTGAATAAAAAAGTCACCACAACCCCTTCAAGTTTATTGAAAATCTGAAGTCTTGTATTTGAAAAACAACAGATGAAAATTTCAGGAATAAAGGGAAACTGTTTTCAGCTGGCCACCCTCTATAACCCGTAGATAATTTCATTTCAAATCCTTATCTATATGAACCAAAAACCAATTGTGGACCTTACAGGAAACCAACTGGTGGATATGAAAATTCCAACTGTGCAGTTGTATTTGAAATTGGTCCATGGATTTTTAGTCGTTACATTCAACAAAATGTAAGCACAAATGATTCTGTGGCCCGTGTCAGCCTTGAACTCGCAGAAATCTTATCTGAAAGATTCATCAAAAATTTCATATAGTTCCTATTAACGAAAATAATTCATTGTAAGATGCTAAAATATGCACATGATTCATCAATTTAGGCATGGGAACAACCTTGGCGAATCGTTGGTCGGCACTGTAAGAATGCGTAGCGGAAATGGTACTTCTTTTTTATTTAATCACAATCAGGCTTGTTCCGGAAATACCTATACATCAATTTATATCTTCAGCTGCCGAAAATTATCTAGGATTTGATTGATGCTGTCAGGTGTCATGAACTACCATTATCTAATTTCCATTTGTTTGTCTCTGATGTTTTTCCCAGAATGACAAGTGTGTGCAATTTCCCTAATTTGCTACTATTGTAGTCGACAGATGTCTAGCCAGTTATTCAGGATGATTTTGTATCGATGACAATAATAATATGGGAAAAAATACTTTGCCGACCAGAATTCAGAGCCGTAACTAGGAGGATGGCGCCCGTGGTGAACATGTAGGTTTGCGCTCCCTAACAATAGCCCCCTCGGATAGCTAATATTATTCAAATCAAAACTCAAAAGTCATTTTTTATACAAATTTAAAAATGTATGTGGTATCCAAATAACTGTTTGTTATTTGGGCAACAGTAGCGGCTTTAAACAATTCTCTTGTTTTTATACATTATTCATTATAAAATACGGATTTAAAATAGTATATTACACACCGGGGTGGGAAGAGATTAATTCCTGTCGTAAGATCAGTTAGTTAATCGAGACGCAAAGCGTCGAGGTTAGCTATGATCTCGAGACAGGAATGAACTTCCTACCGAGGTTGGTATACTATTTTATTTACAACCATCATATTTGGATCAAAATTAATAAATCTCTGTTTCGTTCTGAACATACCTAAAATATTACATTTAACGACAAATTACCAAGAACGCGTTTTTCTTAGAATAATCAAGTAGATATATTGTTACCGTGACTACGGGGTATACAATTGTCACCAATATAAATAAATGCTAGATAAAGTCAATAAATGTCAGATAAAGTCGGGTTATAAATTCGCGAATAATAAATTGAAAAACATGTCTTCCGACGAAGAATTTATGGATTGTACCCCACCAGAAGTACGACAGGCTGCTCACGCAGCAGTCCAGTGCTTGGTGCCAGAGAAAAGAATAGATGAAATGAGGGCGGGAAATGAGGGCGGGAAGTGAGGGCGGGAAGTGAGGTCGGGAAGTAGAGGTGTGTAATGTGACACTTCCCAATCTTCAATGACGTTAGTAATGACAGCATTACATATATGTTTGTAAATAAAAAAATATTACCTACCGCCATTCTACGTATTCATTGAAACTGTTCGATGTTTTGCGCGTCTAGCGCCCGCAGCAAAAGCCTCCCTTGCCACACCCTAGTTACGGCCCTGCCAGAATTTAATATTTCGTTGATTTCAGACTTTTACTAGGAATATCGAAATAATGAATCAAAAAAGATGTCAATGGAGGCAAACCTTCTTGCCACCATATTCAAAATCCACTCATCCAATTGGGGATAGTTAATTTTTTTTAAACTTTGCAGACGGGGGTTTTCCAGTGGATATATTTCATTGAAATAGTATATAGCTTATGATAGCTCGAAACATACTTTTTGTGCCACCATAGAAAAAATGCAGATCAGCTCTAGTTCCCACATAAGGGTAGTTTATTCTAGTGGTTTATTCAAAAATCGTAATATTTATTTTTAATTTGTTTTTGCGGTAATTTTCGTTATTTCAATAATCCGCAATCAAAATGTATTGCACCTAACTGAAAAAATTATCTGGATATTCATTTGCAGTAGAACTAACTCCAAATTATAGTCGTTTATTGAAACAGACGTGAAAAAGTGAATCGGTGATTTTTCATAATTTGGTTGAGTAATTTTTTTGTATCTGTTAATCGACTTGAAATACACAGAATTGCTCTATCTTCTACCGTGCTCGAGTTGAAAAGTTCATCTAGAATCTCTCCAAAATTTTGTTTGTGTAATTTTTATATGCACATATATGAAATACGCAATTTCAAGTGAACTTGATGATTTGTTATTTTACATGATTTTTAGGGGTCTACTCTTTGAGACTTTTTTCGATTATCTTTTTTGTTTTCGTCGATCGACTTGAAATTCCCAGAGTATACTAATTGGCGTTCGCAGAATTGCTCTATATCTTCAACCGTTCTCGAGTTCACAGAGAATTTTGGGATTGATTCACACAATAAGTATATTTTGAGAAATCGTAATCTTCAAATTCAGGAAAATACCTCCACTAGAAACTCCCGGTTAGTAAGTTTTTTGAAAAATGGCAAAAGTGAGTTGATTCAAATCTCCTCTTTGGTGGCACAAAAAGCATATTTTGGGCATTCCTATTCTACTGCTACAAACTCTCCCTACAAGTAGGTTGATTCAATTATTTTTCTGCGGTGGCACGAACATCTCACTGTAAACAACTCCATAGAGTTCAATTCGACTATGTATTCCCTAAGGTTCTATAATTATAATATATTCAATTAGGTCTTGCGCATACTCCGTACTATAAAGATCTTTTCGTCGTAAAATCTCAAACAGAAAACAACTACTGCCCCTTACGACCGTTGAGACATATAAGTTGGATTATTGGCAAAGCTACTACAGAAAATGGTTATTACCAATCATCACTGAACGAAAGTAAGTGACACTTAGTGAGAAAGTTTTTTTTTTATAAGAAACTCCAATTATTGTTATCACGCAGTCATTTCAAACCCCGCTAGCCCAGACCTAGGCCAATGCGATTCACATCGGTCCGGAGGTATGCAACTTTGTGTAAGAACGGGTCGGGTCCACGGACCCGTCGATCCCGTCGCATCCTGGATCGTCAGCCATTCATATCCGAAGTTAAGAAACAGAAAGCTGCGAGATTCAAAGGATTTGAGAAAGGGTAAAGATCAACCGGCAACCTGTTAACTGGAAGTCTGTCTTTGAGAATAGTCAGATCCCGCAAGGGTGTTTGAATCACCGGGAAATTAATGGTGGATTAATGAAGCGTTTAAAGTAATCCGTTATAGAGAGTTGAAGTTTCAAAATTCTTCTTCTTAGGCGTTACGTTAACCCCATGTTACTAACTTTTCTGTTCTAACTTAATATTGAAATTGTATTACATTTCGCGTGAACCATTTGATACGAGGAAAATATAGTACTGGAAACAGTATAGTAGACTAGTGAGTAGAATCATGTAATATCACCGAACTTTAGACAGACAACATGCAACAAATTTTAGATGTCGCCATTTCGAATAGTTCAGAACAGTCCGTGACTCATCTAGATGTTTCTTTCCTTCTTGAAGATGATGAGTCATTCGCGGGTCGATAATGAGCAGAGATGATGTCATGTATAGTAAACAAACCGAGGTCTATTAAATTTCCCCCTCCTTAAAAACGTTTCATCACGAAATGTCATTCTTGGAGTGTGGCGATATTTGCAAAATTCCCCATATCGGCACCTTTAAGTTCGATCTAAGTTGAGTGTTACTTCATGTGATTCGTGGAAGATGGTCCCTGTACCCCAAAATCTTGACACTGCTGGATCTGAATATCATCTCCTACATATTTCTTATAACTCTCCAAACCAGACCATCAATCCCACAGGACAATTTTGTGATTGCCAGATCCACAAGATTTTGGTCCACCATCGTATCTCTTAATCTGGTTAGGCTTCATAGGTCGGTTTATTTCAAGAATATGCTTCTTGGTAACCAGGTAGTGGATGTTTCTCTGAACCTTCTTTATTTGCAACTTCTGGATTCTATCCTCGTACTTCCTGGAGTCGACCGAACTTCTTGGAGAATATCATGGCGATGCCTCTGGACATTTGGAGGTCTTCTGCCACACAGTGAAAAATGTCTTGTGGACCCTCCCGAGATACTCCATGTTGAACATTCTGTCCATTTGAGTAGAAGTGCGTGAACTTCTTGAACGTCATTTTCTCCTCCGGTGGTCTGATGGTGCGGATTTTGTCGTAATTTCCAGCGTAAGGAACAACCTATAGAAGTGAATGACCCTGATTTTACCTCGTGGTGACTTATAGACTCGGTAGACGAGATAGTTTATTCTCTTCATGACCTTGTAGGGACCTTCCCCGAGTTACGTAACTTTGGTGACAATCCACGGTGACGTTTAGGATTATACAGCCAAACTAGTTCACCTGTCTGAAATCCTTCGGCCCTGATGTCAAAGGTCTCCTTCATTATGTCGCTGGCACTCTGGATGTTCAAACGGACTCGTTCATGGATGTCGTCCATTCTCTGTCGAAGTTTACTGACGTGATCTTCTCCCGCAGTGTATTGTCCTGGTGGCATCCCAAACTTCATATCACAGGGAACTCGCAGCTCTCGGCTCATAATTTCAAGGAGTTCGGCCGGTTGACTTGTGTACTGCGGAAAGATAGGCCATCATGAACAAATAAAGGTACTGGTCCCAATCTATCTGGTGATCAGAGACTACCTTGGATAGGTGACGGTTTATTGTCTCATTCATCCTCTCCGCTATTCCATCGGATTCTGGATGTAGAGCCATGGTTCTCGCCTTCCAGATGTTCAGCTGTTCAGCATCTGACCACAGGTAGGACGAAATTTTTGCCTTGGTCCGAATGCAGGTCCAACGGAACACCAAATCGACATATCTACTCCTTTACCAAGATATCGGCGACGGTGATTGCTTCTTGGTTAGGCAAGGCATATGCTTCGGCCCACATGCTGAAGTAGTCCATCGCCACAAGGATGTACTTGTTTCCGTAATGAGATTGTGCTAACGGGCCAGCGGAGTCAATGGCGATCCATTCAAAAGAGCTCCCTACATTTTACTGGCACATCAGGGCCTTAGGTCATGTTCGAGACATTGCTGGCAGCACATACAACATACTTTCTACACCAGTCTTTCACGTCAGCTTGGCAATTGGCCTAGTAAAACCGTTGCCTCATGAATTTCTCGGAGCACTTCTTTTCTTCTGCTTCTGGATATTACTGTATGACGCCTTTCTTCCCTGACTTCCTCTTACTCTCACATGCTTTGCCCTATTGTCCAGGATAAGGGAATTCCATTGGACCCGGTAGGATTTAACAACGGGCGAATATCTTGCGGTTTCCTGCCACGACGGTCTTTGGATATTTTACTTCCAGCCTTTTAACTGAACCAAGGTCTGCATCTCTCTATTGGTCTTTCTGGATCTTATTGCTGTTCCAATTGTCATCTACTGCCGTGATTCTACAAAGTGTTGCTTATTGGCATGGTCTTTGCGATAGAGCATCTGCATTACCATGGCTGGTCCCCGCTCGATGTTAATCTTGCAGTCAAATTCTTGGAGCCTCTCAATCATTGGGATTTTTGAACTGTAAATCCTATTTGAGTCCTGTATGGTCAGTTCTCACTAGGAATCTTCTTCCATACATTTAATTGTTGAAGTGCTCTACTCCTTCAAACACAGCCAACCATTCCCGCCTGGTGACACAGTAATTGTGATTCGGTTTACTTAGGGTCTTGCTGAAAAAGTCTGACATGCCCTTCCTGAATCTGAGGCAGGACAGCTCCAAGTACCACATTGCTTGCATCCGTATCCAAAATGAATTTTCTGTTCGGAAGTTGATAGATCAGAATTGGTGCATTGCTCCTTTCAGGTTCCTGAACGAATTTTGGCATTCTTCAGACCACTGGAACTTTGTTTGCCCTTCCGTGAGCCTGGTCAGTGGTTTAGCGATGTTAGCAAATCCCAGCAAGTATCGGCGGTAGTAGGTTAACAAACCAAGAAAACTTCGAAGCTGGTGAATGTCTTTCGGAACGGGCCATTCCTTAACAGCTTTGATCTTCTGCTCATCTACTGCCACTCCTTTCCCAGAGACAACGTGGCCGAGATATCGTACTTCTTTTTGGAACAGATGGCATTTCTTGGGTCTCAATTTCACTTCGGAGTTTCTCAGTCGGTGGAATACCTCTTCCAAGTTTTCACGTGGTCGTTGAGCGATCTGCCAATCACAATTATATCGTCGAGGTGTTCTAAACACGTCCTCCATGAAAGTCCCTTCAGAACCGTCTCCATTAATCTTTCAAATGTGGCTGAAGCATTACAGAGCCCGAATGACATAACTATGAACTGCCATAGTCCTGAACCAACAGTGAACGCTGTATTTTCTCGATCTTCTGCAGCCAGTTCCTCCTGCCAATATCGGCTCTTCAAATAAGGGTCAAGAAAATCGTAGAACCAACCAACGTGTCTAGGGTATCGTCTATCCTCGGAAGAGGGTAACTGCCCTTTTTCGTCACATTGTTCAGTTGACGACAGTAGTCTACGCATAAGCGTCTTGATCCATATTTCTTTTTCAGTAGTACGACTGGAGAGGACCAAGGACTGTCAGATGCGTCTTATATACCGGCAAGTCGATTTTTTTGCCATTCTGGAACCACTGGGAGTTTTTGCGAAATGTCGCCGTTTCGAATGGTTCAGAACAGTCCGTGACTCATCTAGATGTTTCTTTCCTAGTTCCTGATGATGATAAGTCATGCGCGCGTCGAGCAGAGATGATGTCATGCATTATAAACAAACTGAGGTCTATTATTCATGCGTACATGTCCGGCTCCAGGATTGTTACATTATTATACATATTTTAACTCATCATTTTATACTATACATATATGTATTGTTGCGACTAGTGTGCATTGTTGTTATTGAATATTCATTAGTCGGCAACTCCGCGCGGATTAATTTTCTTGAGGTAGGCAATGTTTATTTATTCCATACATTCAAGCGTCTTATCTATCTATAGAAATTATATATTGGATGAATAAACTTATTATTAATAAATCATTATTATATTGCTAATATCAAGAGTAATTTTTGTTGATAAAAGTAACTTCTGTGGTTTATTTCTGTCCTGTACGACTCACTGTTGCATTCAAATTAACATTGCTGCTCCTGAGGAAACGTATGGAGTTAGTAACACAGCCTACCCATAACAAATAGTGGCCATCGACCGCAGCAGTCGTGTTTTTGAGGGAGTATTATTATTATTATTATTATTATCAATTTGAAAGTAAAAATTTCGAAGTGTAGGACATTGGGGGTAGATAGTTTCTAACTTTTTAGCACGACGCTATGAGTATTTTTAAGTTGACGTGTTTGCATAATGAACATTGAAGATTCATATCCATTATTTAAATTTTTATAAAAAAAATAATTTTGAATAATGGTGGACGTCTCAGGTTGGTAAAAGTCGTCGATTAATGGTCCGTTTTTATTGAAAAAAATCTCCGATCGACTTTACACACGAGTATTTTTATTCAGAAAATTTTGTTAAAAAATATCAAAAATGTTCAGTAATTTGTAAGTTTTGTGGTGTGATCGTTCTGGGTCAGTCCGTTCCTGACTTTGTGGCAGAACAAGTGACTCATGCATGATCGAATGAATTCATTTGTTTTGCCAATCACTGAAATTTTCCAGTGTGTAACTACGAGGACCCGTAACGAAGGATTTAATAAAAAAAGTTATATGAATTATCGGTTATATTTTGACCCCGTTCTTGAGAGGAAAAGAGGAAGTCCTAGGACATCTTGTATACATTTTTTGATTTGATTGAGCATATCATTATCACCGTGACATAAACATTTACGAGAAAAAGATTACCAAAAATAACAAAAATTTCTTTTCTATAAAAATTTGGTCTTTAATTTTTCTGATTTCTTTTTTTATAAAAAAGCATATGAATCATATGATTTTAAGGGTGTAGATGCTGAAAATCAGAAAGACTCTGCAATTTTTTTCATTATTAAGTTTATTCAGTTCAATTTATACACTTATAGGATACTTAAGAGAAAGGGGTAGTATTACATACAGTCAAAATTATTACATTGTCGTAATGTTGGGTGTTATTGTCACAAACTATAAACATGTTATATCATCAAAAATATAGTTATGTAGGGTTCTGGGCAAATGTCTTTAAAATATTGAATTATTAATTCAATTCAACAAACTTTTGGTTTTTTTCAAGATTCAATTATAATGTTATTCAAATTACAGAATTTGAATATTCTCATATGATTTAACCAAGCAATACATTTTTTGGTGTCAGCGCCAACTGACTACAGCGAAGCACTAAAGCTTGTTCTTCGTTTTCAAATTTCATTCCCTCATCTCTTCTAAAATTTGGTTGATAGTGTCTCTTACAGTTGATGTGTCCTCTACTACAATTTCCTGAAAAATGTGTCATTATGAGTACACATAGTAATCATCTATAAGAAGGTGTTGAATTCCATTCAACTTTTCATTTCCTCTTAACTGGAAAAAATATTCGAATACTCAAAAAAGTCTCTGTCCACTCAAGATTATTCGCTAGAAAAAAAATTTTTCATACTCATATTGGTCCACTGGAAAACGTATGAATAACCAATCACCATTTATTATTTCGTTCATACCAGTCAAGTCCTATTGTTGCAAATCTTCCAACGAAAACTCTTCTGAGCAGATTTTACAAAGGACAGTCTCAAAAAATCTCCAAAAGTTGCTTAGACAAACAGGCCTCATCGCATATTCCCTTTTTTACCCCTAAGAAATACCTCTTCAGTAGGACGAATAAGTTAATTCCTAACATGATAAATGCCAATACTGATGAACAGATTCTACTTTGTAAGAATTTGGTCATAGATCTTGTAACATGTCAATTTATTAGTTGACAATTTCATGTGAGGTTCTTTTTTTTTTCTCACATTTAATGGCCATTGCTTCCTGCTCAGGCGCATTCGACCAGTCTCCCCATATGTGTTATGCAAGAATCCGTCCTGCCCCGGCCTCTAACCGGCGTAAATAACACGGGCTTCGTCGGTGGGTTGAGAATTGTCTTGCTCGAAGCAATATCCTCTCACCCGTAATTCAATATTGTATATTCACAACATATAATCTCATTCACACAAGTGTTCTGGTTAGGAACAGCATGTATATTCGTAGTCCCGTCAAACATGAAACGTGGGAGAGTCATTCCTCAATGAACCAGATATAGTTTCTAAAGAAAAAAGATCTGCCTCATTGACCAGGTCGTGAATCCGAGCGCTTGGCCACTGCGCTAACTCGGTCGCCATGTGAGGTTCTGTCTTACACCACTTACCACTAAGTACCCTCCCAAGCTTGGCTATCAATTCAATACATATGCGGAATTACTTTTACTACGCCTGCCAGGTTATAGTTGGCAGGATGGTTGTCTACTAGCAGACCGTTGGTTATGATAATTACGACTTTGGCAGAGTTGTGTGACCTTAGGTTGTTGTCGTATTATTTTGGGTTCGTTTTGTGTAATCTGATGACGGAGTCCACAGTACTTTGATCTTAGTGAAGTGAAACGTACTCTGTTGGTCGTTTAAAATGAGAATATCCAATAATGTGAAGTTCGCAAGTTCAGATTGAATTATAATAAGAAAATTACCTTTGTTGTTTTCCATAAGCTTCAACTCCGCTAGCGGAATGTTAGAAGAAACATCAACTCTAATCACTTGCTCGGTCTGTGGACTGGCTGGTTTCGAAAATGAGAATCTTATAGTTTTCTTCAACTTGTTTTTGATCTTCTTCTTAGTTGCTGCATGATCTCGACATCTGGGACTCCGTTGACGAACCGCCGAATCACAACTTTCGCTTCCCTGGGATCTTTGCCATAACTCCTCGATGTCGGAATTCACCTCGTACTCGGATGAATCTTCTTTGGTGTCTTCTTTGTTGTTTTCTAAGTTACTTAAAATTTCCGTAATATCACAAGCGTTGTCATCGCGTTCTTCGAAATGATGACAAATGACGTTTGGTTGTTTATGTCCCGATTTCAGTCTTGGTCTCTTCATGGACCATTTCTCCAAAGACTGCCCAAGAGTATACGTTTCTACGTTATCAGGGAGTTCGAGATTCCTCACAGATAATATTGGCGATTTTTTTTGATCGTGGAGAAAATCTTTCATGAATGAATATGAACACCTGAAATTCAAAGCTATAGTTGTACCTTTCCATGAACTATTTTTGTGTTGATCGGTTACATGCAATTCCATTACTTTTAAAAAGGAAGGAAAAGAGGATTTGATTAACAATAATAATAAAAATAATCCTTCAAAACACTCATAGCATTAGAATAACGGATTGGCATCTAGACAACTTGAATCACACTTGCATGATCAGTAATTGAATACTTGTTTCAAGATTGCAGATATATCTAATAGTTTAATACGAAATTGGCATTAATACCCTACAATACAGAGGAAAAATGAGCTAAGTTTGAAAAGCATTTGTTGGTCAACTGAACAAGAATATTTCACACAATTGAATGTAATTTTTCCTTTTGGTAAAAAACAATTTTTAAAATTGGAACAAAGCAAACTTTTTCATAACCACGGGAGAACAGCCAGAGTCAAACTTATCGTAGATGTCACCTAGAATGGTGTAAAGATTCGCTGCCCTACGGCTTTCATATCCTTGTAGGTACAATATATAAAAGAGGATGAAGTTTCATGTTGTCGAATTTCTAACTAATATCGTAAATTGATGGATAGTGGTCTTTGCGTATTATCGCTGTAAAAATTCCTGGCTAGAGGTTTATTTTCACACAAAACATATGGATACAACTGTAGACATCTGAGTAATATAATGAGTGAAATTTAAAAAAAAAGAAGTTAAGAAATATCAACAATAGCAAGAAAAACGGACTTTGACGTATATAATCGAGGAAGCAAGCAATAAATAACAAATGTTAAAGATGAAGATGGAAACATTTAGGAAATAAAACAGTCATAAAAAGATAGAGAGATATATCATTATGAAGATTTACTGAAATTAAAAGCTGTAACTAGGTACTAGAAACCGTAGACCATATCTTAGATCAGAGCGAAGAATAGTAACGATGCAGAAAAGTGTCATCAGCACAAAGACAACCAAAATTGGGAAAAGCGCAAGGTCATGACAAAGTATAAACTCTTATATGAAAAAAAATACTATAAGCTTTAGCCACTGATGAACTAAATAATGTAAGAAGTCGCACTGGCAGATTGGAAATCAGGTAACATTACATCATTATAAAAATTGGGAGAGAAATAATTGCATTGAAATAATAGTTCACCTTAAAAGTGCGGAAAGTGATAATTTTTCGCACGCGATTGCAGATGGCCGAACGACGCGTTAGGTACACAATTTTTTTACATAACATAAAAGAAACATTAATTATTGAATTCTTATCAACAAATTAATTTTTATTAACATTATACTCCCCTAAAACTAAACAAATTTACTTTCCCACACTAGTGCATAAAAGTGACACTTTCAAAACTAAAATAAGTGTGGAAAAGTAGACTTTTCCGCACGCTAGTTAGAGGAAATTATTTAAGAATACTTTTATGTGTCCAGATATTCTCAGATAGAGATGCAAATCTTCAGAGATGTCATTCTGAATGTTGATTCTGATTCGTGAGGCTGAAGTTATTACTCACCCGTTACTTTCTCTATTGAAATAAAGTGGTTCGATAGTTTTCTGTTCGTCTGTTTTCCATTCGAAATACTCCGATCTGCTAAGTAATTTCATTGGTGTACATTTCATCGTACTTATTTAAAAACCTAAAAAAGACTAAACTAAATAATGACATAAAATTAAAAATAAACATAACAATATTGATTTTATTCATGAAATTTTTAGTTCACTATTTTATTAACTACAGCATTAAAAAAATACGTTTATTTCATTTTGTACCCTACAGTATAAGTATTTGTTGGTAAGTTAGTGGCTTGCATATATTTGCTACCCCTTGCCATCCAAGCTTCTCATCATGTACCAAGTCAAACTGAAAAAAAAAATTCACGATATTTCCGAATTTTTCCATTTTTTTTGGTGAGTTTTCCCAATTTGTTTCCGAAAATAAATAAGGTCCCATGTTTTTTAATAATTTCACGGATTATTCGAATGTATTTTCTCTGCTTTTTCTCTGCAGCTTTTTCCAGAAGTTTCCCTCCTTTGATAGTTTCATTTTCATCTCAAAATTACATGTCTACCTTCCAGTGCAACTGCTTGGGGAGAAATGGTCGAAAATTTCATTAACAAGACTTAAACTAAATAAACTAACATTGCAAGTTGATTAAAAAATAATGTTTTCATTTAATTATTGAAAAATAATCAGCTTTCTGGGATACGGTGGCGCTGTTGCTTTTACAACTACAAGGAACCCCAAAAATATGTAAGTATTGTAAGGCTTGACAGAAAAACTAAATATGACCTGAGTAAAAAAGGTGTGATCGTTTTTAGTTATTTAACGTTTTTGAATAACTTTACTGGATTTTAGATTTCCTTGTCATCGATACCTTCTTGTGTTGAATAATTGTTCAATCTTTTCACTAATCTATTTTGTATTATTTCTAAAAATAGTTGTGTTTCGTATTATTGGGATCCCATAAACATCACTGAATGAATGAAAGGCATATATTCAGCAAAATACAGGCAATATTTTAAACATGCACCCTCCGATATGAGCCACTTCATGTTCTTTAACGAAAGATTTCACGAATCACTATGTAGTTAGCATGCTATTCGACAATGACGGTACTTTTGAAAGAACTTCGGCTCTCATAAAAATACATCAAAACAGTTATAAAAATACCTCATGATGTAACAATAACCCTGAATAACAAATAATAACATCGCTAATAATATTTATGTTTGTTACGAAAAATTAAAAAAAGCGAAACTAACGTTGGAATAATTAGTCTAGACAAAATCATCACTAAAAAATTTATTAGTCAACAATGATTTATGCCGAATATATTATGAATTGTAACAAGAATAGGCAACTTTGTTATATTTTAGTGAGGATACGACTCCTTGAAATAAGT